>CAUYPO010123342.1:0-51872 GCA_963574435.1 Cheirogaleus major | reverse complement strand
AACAGAGTCTCACTCTGTTGCCCAGGCTAGAGTGAGTGCCGTGGCGTCAGCCTAGCTCACAGCAACCTCAAACTTTTGGGCTCAAGCAATCCTCCTGCCTCAGCCTCCCTAGTAGCTGGGACTACAGGCATGCGCCACCATGCTCGGCTAATTTTTTCTATATATATTTTTAGTTGGCCAATTAATTTCTTTCTATTTTTAGTAGAGACGGGGTCTCAGTCTTGCTCAGGCTGGTTTCGAACTCCTGAGCTTGAGCGATCCGCCTGCCTCGGCCTCCCAGAGTGCTAGGATTACAGGTGTGAGCCACCACGCGTGGCCTACAGCTACTTCTTTAAGGAACATGTTGCCCCTGCTCCCCAGGCATTTTAGCAGCTTGAGGTGGGCAGTGACAGTCCAGGCAAGAATGAAAGGCAGGCATGTCCATTTTCAAAACAAAATGGCGGCTCCTTTACCTGCATCACCATCTCTGGTACCCAGAGCATCCAGATTTCAATTTTCTTTTTTTTTCTTTCTTTTTTTTCCATGTGATAGTTTATTCCTGACCCAGATCTGAATTTTAATGCACAGCACAGAAACCTTCCCTCTTCACACTCACCAAAGAGCTCAGCCTTGGCCCCTCTTATTCAGGGTCTGTTAGGAGCATGGCTGCCACTGCCAATCTTTGGTATTGAAGTGACAGACTATACATAGACTGTAGGCTGGATAATGAAGAAGCGAAGAAATCAGAGGGCTAATAAAGTGGGGAAAAGTAGAAGGGTTAGTGTGCTGGACATCCCAATGAAGTTGAAGAACTGTTCTCATGGGAATAGTTATACAAGGAAATTGGAAGATGAGGAGGTAGCACAGAAGGGAGGCTGCAAAGGGTGATTTTTAAAATGGCATAGCTGAGAGCAATGTCAAGGTCCCAAATGTAACAATGCCAGAGTGTAGCTTGGGGAGGAGTGCAGAAGATAAAGATGAGGATGTCAAGGAATGGAGAGGCCATGGCATTGGAAGGGATGTCTGTATGAAAGTGAAAGTCATCCATGATAATGGAGTGGGACTTTACCAAAAGTCTTTAATGAATGAGATAGAAAGATGACCGTGATTAGGAGGTGGAAAGGTAAGCATCACCCAATAGTATGGACCTTGGAAGAGCAAGCCAATAAATGTTAGAGCTCTTCAAAGCCTATCTCAGTTCTTCTCTTGCCATTCTACAATCTTTATCCAGTTGATCAATTTACTCTCCGGCTTTAAACACCTATCCTAATGGCTCCCAAATTTATATCTCTAGTTCAGGTCTCTCCTCTGAGTTTCAGACAGCTTATCTAACTGCATAGTCAACAGCTCCACTTGGACCAAACGTATGTCTTTCCAGATGTGCCCCTCTTCCAGGCTTCTTTATCTCTGTGGCACCGCATTCATTCAGTCGCCTAAGTCAGAAACTTAGAAGTTATCCTTGACAGTTCCCTCTATCACAATTTCCCATGTCCAATCTATTATAAAGTCCTGTTGATTCCACTTCTTCAGTAGCTCCTGAATTCCTCCACTCCTCCCTGCCACCACCTGGGCCCACGCCACCCTCATGTCTCACCTGGTCTAACGCAAGAGCTTCCCCACACATCTACTTGGCCCCTCTTCAATCCGTTCACTCTGCAGCCAGACTGACATTTCTAAAATGCAAATCTGGTCATGTCACCTGCTTGCTTAAATACATCAATGCTTTTTCATGTCTGTCTTGTTTGCTGCTGAATCCTTAGTAGCTAGCACAGTGCCCTACACAATATAATGGCTCAATATGTATTTGATGATTGAATGAATATGTGGTAAGATAAACTGTTTGAAACCATGTGGACCAATTATGTTGTTTGATCACAAACTGAATTCCTAATCTTGGTTGTAAAATGAACCCTACAGTTGGGCCCAGTATGAAATCAATGTCTTTGGCTACAGCCTGAGTCACTCTGTACAGCTGCGTGTGCCAGTGGCTCTGAACCCTGCTGCCCATGACAATCACCCAAAAAGTTTAATTAAAAAAAAAAAAACCTCGACTGCACCCTAGACCAATTAAATCAGAGGATCTGGGGGTAGGGCCTGGCCTAATTCCTCTTTAAATCTCCCCAAGGTGATTTTAACGTGCAACTTCAGGTGAGAGCAACGTTCTATCCCTTGCTCCTCAAAGTGCAGTGCATGGCAGTAGCTGCATCACCTGGGAGCTTGTTAAAAATGCATAGTCTCAGGCACCACCCAGCTCTTCAAATTAGAGGTTTAACAAGGACACCAGGTGATTTGTCCAAGTGCTAGTGTTTGAGAAGCGTTGCCAAGGAGTCGGGCAGGAGAGTGTGGACTTAGTGGTGCTCTTCCAAGCTTCCAGGGAAGTGTGCGGTTGCTTGGGTGGAAGCAAATCTCCACTCCTCCACAAGTCCCAACCTAACGGCTGGCTCAGCATTTTGCCAGGCTGGTGGACTGGCATCCCAGTGTAGATACAGTAAATAAAGGTTTCCCGAATGAGCAAAAACCCCATCCTGAATAGCTACAGCAAAGCAAAGCAAGGGGCTCCATTCCATCAGGAAAGCTGGGACTAGCAAAGTGTTTGCTAGGAGCCCTTTCTGACGAGTGGCAACAATAGAATAAACAACCAGCCCTTGCGGTCCTGTCACGGCCCTGCACCCGACTAACCGGGCTGGGCCTGGCCTGGCCTGTTAGTGCTGCAGGCGCTGTCGCCTGCGCAGGGAAGCGGCCCTCAAAGCCGCACGCAGAGCGCTGCAGTTCCCTCCACAAGCTGCCCACCCCCACTCCAATCCCTCCTCCAAAAAAGAAAAATTAAAAAGTGATCAAAAGTGTTCCAACTCTATTATTGGTTTGGTTTCTAAATGTCGGCCCTGTTTTGGCTAGGAGCTCCGCTCCTTTGGACTGGGCCGGGTGGGTGGTGCGGGGACCCGCACGTCTCAGGGCTCTGGGGCTGGCCAGGCGCGGGAACCCGCGTCAGCGCGGGTTCCCCAGTGCCGCCTGCTCCGGGCGTGCTGCCCACATCCTCTCCAGACCAGGCCTGGACAGCGGTGACAAGGGACCCGCGAAGGCGCGCGGCGGGTGCTGCACTGCCCCTCTCAGGGCGGGCGACACGCTCCTCCGCTGTTCACTTCCTGGGCCCGGCTGGCACTGTCCTGTGCCGCCGCCCGTCTGTCCCGGTTCCCCGCCAGGAAACGTCTTCTTACTGGGAAGACACGGCCGCTGTCTGCTGTAGCGAGTGGCAGAGTCTGAAACCAATTTGCACAAGCACGGAGCGACAGAAAGCTTGTGTTCGTTTTGGGAACTGTTCCCTCAGAATGAGCGGTTTTTAAAAAAAATCACCTGTCGGGTCCTAGGTCATAATTGCCGCCCCCCACCCCCCGGGGAGCGGGGGGACACGAGGGTGGAGGAAGCAATTTTGTGGTGGAGACTTACACATTGTGGGAGCCGCCGGGTTGCAGCGCCCAGGACGAGGCTCCTTCAGAGCCAGCTGTTTGCTGTGTAACTGAGATCAGAGTCCTTTGAGGACACTCAGGCCATTGGGTAAACACCCTCCTTGTCTCTCAGGCAGCTGGGTGTGGACGGCGGCTGCCTTTGGCCAGGGACACAAGGGCACCCAGCTCTTGTCTGACCAATGAGCCAACCTGCCTCTTTCCAAAAGCCCTAGGCGTTGGGTCCTTTATTAAGGACAAAGAGCTTCTGAGGAAAGCACAAGGTGGCCCCTGTGGGGGGAAATTTTTAAAAATACGTATATATATAGTCTTGTGCTTGGATGCTCAGCACTGGCCCTGGAGCCTGTACTCATCCACCTCCTTCTTGGCAGTAGTTGCCTGACATGGGCGTCGTCTCCACTGAAATATTGGCTTCTTGGTGAGCTCGCTCCCATCCTCTACCTTCTTCCTTCCGTTTCCTTAGTTTCACTTATTCTTCTCTTGTCTTCAGCTTTCTTTATCTTCTCTTTCCATGTGTTCCACCTCTCCCTCTTCTGTTTCTTTTTTCCTTTCCCATTCATTTAAAAATGCATTCATCATGCATTAAGCACCATAGTAGTCATCTTGGCTACCAAAACAAAATACCATAGACTGTGTGGCTTCCACAACAGAAATTAATTTTCTTACAGTTCTGGAGGCTGGAATGGCCAAGTTTGGGTAAGGGCTCTCTTCCTAGCTTGCCCATGGCTGCCTACTTGCTGTGTCTTCACATGGGGTAGGGGGAGAGAAAGAGAGAGGGAGAGAGATAGAGGAAGAGAGAGAGAAAGAGATCTCTTCTTATAAGGCCACAGTCCTATCTGGTTAAGGTCCCACTCTTATGACCTCATTTAACCTTAATTACCTCCTAAAGGCCCTATCATCAAATACAGTCACATTAGTGGTTAGGGCTTCAGTATAGGAATTTTTTTGCTGGGGGGGAGGGGAATGCAATTCAGTCTATAGCAAGCACCTATAGGGATTGTTAGATCCCTAAGAGCTATAGTAGTGAGGGAGACAGTAGGGAGGTAAACAGATGTGGCCAGTGTTGTTACCAAAGTCTGAACAGAACATAATAGGAGTATGGAAGGGCAGGAGTGAACAGGTGCCTCAAAAAATCAAGGATGGCTTGACAGAGGAAGTGACATGTGAGGCATGAGAAGGAATTTTCCAGACAGAAAATAGAGGAACTATATTTTAGACAAAAGGAATAGTATGTAAAGGGGGATGGGCTGCTTGGTAAGCAATGAAAAATTCTGTGGTGCTGGAGGTTAGAGGGGAGTGGAGGAGGGGCAGGGGATGCTGGAGATGCAAGTTGGGGCCATCCTATGAAGAGTCCAAGCAGGACATGATGAATGATGGTCTAAGCTAGGGCAAGGACAGTAGGGGTGGAAAGTAAGGACAGGATACAGAAGACATTGGCAAGACCAAATTGGCAGTACTTGGTGATTGATTGAATGGTAGGATAATGAGGAGGGAGGAGTGGAGGGTGACTCCTGAATTTCTAACTTAGGGGACTAGCACCATTCACTGAGATACAGGAGGAGGAGTAGGTCTGGGGTAGGAGTAAGAGTAGAAATAATGAGTATGAGATATCTTTAGGACACCCTGATGAGGTAGGTTGGGTGCTGGAAGTGAAGTGGGGATGGAACAAACAATGTAGATTCATGAGCATAAGTGAGGAAACTATCTGATGTTTGAAAAAGAAGTATACCAAATGGTTAGGGGAAACAGTGCTCAGAATGCACACAGGGCTAGGAATAGTGACTACTCCCAACCAGCTAAAATTGGGGTATTGGATAGTGCTATGGTCTGAATGTCGAAGTCTTCCCTGAATCCATATGGTGAAATCCTAACCTCCAAGGTGATGGTATTAGAAAGTGGAGCCTTTGGGAGGTGATTAGGTCATGTGGGTGGAGCCTTCATGATGGGATTAGTGCCCTTAGAAGAAGAGACAAGGAGAGAGAGTGTTCTCTCTCTCTCTCTCTCTCTCTCTCTCTCTCTCTCCGCCCCCTCTCTGCCATGTGAGGGTACAAGAAAATGACCATCTATAACCCAGAAAGTGGGCCCTCACCAATAAATGAATGATTATGGTGCCCTGGCCTTGGACTTCCAGCCTCCAGAACTGTAAGAGAGAAATTTTTGTTGTTACCCAGTTTTGGCATTTTGTTATAGCAGCATGAACAGACTAAGACAAGTAGAGTACGCAGAAGGGTGTTGCCTCAGTATGGTGAATAATTAGCCCTAGACTTAGCACTGCTCTGGTCTCATTTAACAAATTGAAAAATGAGACCCAAAAGGATCAAACAATTCCCAAAAAACTTAACTGAGTCTCAGAACAAAGCTCAAGAATATTTATAGCAGGGTTTCTCAACTTCAGTACAATTGACATTTTGGACTTGATAATTCTTATTGTGGGGGCAGTCACATGCATTGTAGGATGTTTACAATCATACCTGGCCTCTACCCATTGGATGCCAATAATACCCTCCAATTGTAACAACCAACAATGTCTCCAGACAACTGAAACCACCCCTGATCGAAAACCACTGATTATAGAAATACAGACATATAAAGAACCCAACACTGTAGATATACAATGTATGGCATCCAATAAAAAATTACCTAGTGTGGACAGAGCAAGAAATTGTGACTAATAAGGAGGAGATAAATCAAGTAATTGAAATCAAGCCAGAACTGCTGCAGATGTTAGAATTATGAAATATGGGCATTAAAAACAGTTATTATAACTGTATTCTGTATGTTCAAAAATCTGAATAGAGACATGGAAGATGTTTTTGAAATTACTTAAATCAAATTTAAAGAGATGAAAACTACAACATGTGAAGTAAAAATACATTGGATGGGATTAATAGCAGATTAGATATTGTAGAAGAAAAGATTAGTGAACTTGAATACATAGCGATGGAATTGATTCAAAATGAAAAACACATAGAAAAGAGAATTTAAAAAGTGAATAGAGAATCAGTAAGCTGTAGGAAAAATTCAAGTGGCCTAATATACATGTAATTGGAGTCCCTGAAGGAGGAAAAAGAGAAGAAAGGGAACAGAAAAAAATGCTTAAAGAAATAATGGCCAACATTTTTTCAAAATTGATAAATCTCTAACCAGACTAATCAGGAAAAGAAGAAAGAAGACACAAGTTACCAGTATGAAGAATGACAGTGATGATATAACTACAAATTCTACAAATATTAAAGGGATACTAAGGGAATGTTATGAACAACATTTTGCCAATAAATTTGACAAATTAAATGAAATGGACAATTTTTTGAAAGACACAAAATACTCAGGAAGAAATAGGTACTATGAATAGCCCTCTATTGAAAAATTGACTTTGTAGTTGAAACTCTTCCTACAAAGATAACTTCAGGGTCAGTTGACTTCATTGGTGAATTCTACAAAACATTTGAAGAAGTAATACCAATTCTACACAAAGTCTTCCAGAAAATTGAAAAGGAAGGAATATTTACCTTTTCATTCTATGTATATTTGTTATCAGCATTACCCTGATAAAAAAGCAAAAAAAAAAAAAAAGCAGAAAAATATGTTATGAGAAAGCTACAGATTAATATCTTTTATAAACAGAGATGCAAATATTTTAGCAAATCAAATGTGCTGTTCTGTAGTCCATCTCAGGTGTAAGCAATCCCTTGCTCGCTCCATCGCGCCACTGACCAATCCTCAGGGTGAGGCGTCAGGCATCTCCTGAGACAACCCTGCTCTGCTGGTTGTACAATTTTTTAAATATATGAAACCCATTGAATTGTACATTTTAAATTGGTGAATTGTATGGGATGTGAATTATATTTCAATAAAGTTGTTAAAATAACTCAATTACAAGAAAACCAACCAATAAAAAGTGGACTAAATATTTGAACAGACAGTTCACCAAAGAAGATATTTGGATGGCAAATAAACACATATAAAGATGTCTAACCTCATTAGCCATTAGGGAAATAAAAAGTAAACCCACAGTGATTTTGGAATGGCTAAAATTAAAAGAACTCGCCATACCAAATGTTGGTGAGGATATGGAGGAACTGGAATTCTCACACACTACTGGTGGGAATGTAAAATGGTATGCCCATTTGAAAAATTGTTTGGTAGTTTCTTAAAAAGTTAAACACACATCTACCATATGACTCAACATTCCACTCCTAGATATTTATTCAAGAGAAATGAAAATCTTTGCCCCCACAGAGACTTGCACACAAATGTTCATAGCAGTGTTATTTGTAAGAGCCAATAACTAGGAAAAAACCTACAAATGTCCATCAACCAGTGAATGGATAAACAAATTATGGTGAAATACTACTCAGCAATTCAAAAGTAATGACATGCCGATATGTACAACACTATTAATACATACAACGCAATGAATCTCAAAATAAATTTGCTGTGTGAAAGAGGCCAGCAAAAAAAAAGTACACATTGTGTTATTCCATTTATATAAAATTTCAGAAAATGCAAACTGTATATTAATAGAGAAATGATAGGTGATTGCTGGGGATAGGGGAGAGGGAAGAGGCTGGAGGGAGGGATTATAAAAGGGTGGAAAGAAACTTTAGGCAGTGATGGAAACTTGGTGGTGATGGTTTTATTGGAGTAGGCATATGTCAAAACTTAGCAAACTGTACACATTTTGTACACTGCATGCAAAACGTGCAAGTTATTGTATGTCAGTTATACCTCCATAGTGCTATGAACAAAAAAGGAAGAGGTCTTTGAACAGATGAACTGCAAGGTTCTTTCCAGCTCCAGTTCTGTGGTACTGGAAGCCTTCTACTTAAATAGTGCTTTGTACTGGAATGCCCAAATCATTGAGAAAAAACTGGGGATTTTGCTTGGATTGTGCAGAGACATGCCTCTATTATTTACCTCTCTGGGACTGTGTAGACAGAGCCTCAAAAGCCAGTGGGACAGAGCAGGGAAGCACACCATCCAGCCAGTGGGAAGACATCCAGGTCAGAGGAGGAAACTAGGGAAATGACAGCCTAGTGAGCTCTGCTCTTTCTAATTTCTTTAAGTCTATGATTCAGAGAATCAGCTCGCCATGAACATTCCTGACCAGTGAGGCATCTCAGGACCATGAATGCATAGACATTCCAGGGGAGAAAACAATGGAAGACAAGATGGAAATGAGAAATGGCCTTTTTAGGTCTCTTGACCCAAATGCAAGGTGCTAAGAGGATATGGAGGAAGAGGTGGAAGTGGCCCTTCCCTGCAGGAAAGGAGATTATGACTTGATAGGGTCTGGGGAAATCAAATGTAAGAAACTAAAGACATGGAATGTCAAGCCTCCTGGGATGCCTTTTAGATGGACGTGTTAGAGGAGCAAGAGGAAGGAGGTGATACCCTCCCTGCTTGCTAACAGTGAAAGCCAAGAGGGCAAGGAAGTGGAAAAATGTAAAGCCAAGAGGCACGCTTCAAAGTCATTTGTCAGCTGGGCAGCGCCTTAAGCCAGTGCCACGGCTGATGGATGGATCACCTCATGGGAAGTGCTGGCCAAGAGGGACCCAGTCCAGGAGGCTGTCATCCTATCCTCTCAGCCTGTACCTGGATCAGATGCTTTAAGGGAAGACAATCAAAATCCTAAATGCCTGAGGTGACTCCGGGCAATATTTACACCTGAGCAGAATGACATTTTCTTCTTGATCGCAGAGTATGATAAGTTATGAGCTTCAAGCCTGAAGCAGGGGAATTGAGTGTGTTCTTATAATTTTATCCTACATAGCAGAGCCACAGAAACTCTTCTTATCCAGAGGAATGTAGACCTCAAGTATCTTTCCCCTCCTTCACCCCTGTTTCTTCTGCTGACCCTAAGCCCCGTGCAGTGCACCTCCCACCCCCAAAGGCTGGTTACATCGACCAGTATTTATAGTGAGTCCTTAAATTAGTAAGGCGTTTCGTGGTTTATAAAGCTCCTTCTCCTCCATTCTCTCATTTTGATTCTTACTCAGTCCTTTGAGATAAGCATTGCTTTTTTTTTTTTTCATTTTTTAGAAGAAAAACTTGAGGGACCAGAACATAGATGTTTAGACTTGTTTGTTCATTCATTTATATATTCATTCAAATAATGATTGAGCACCTACTATGTGTCAGACACTGACTAGATGCTGAGGACACAGTCATGAAACCAGATAGCCACAGACCCTACCCTTTCAGAGCTCAGTCTAGTTGGGGATGGGGGGCCAGACACTAATTCAACACAAATCAAATTGCAAACTATGAGGGAAGGTGTTGTGGGGGAATCTCAGCCAGTCTGAGGGTTAGGGAAAGCATCTTTTGTGGAATAGTTATTTCACCTTAGAGACGAGCTGATGGATGACAGGCGTTAGCCAGGAGAAGATGGGGTAGGGCACAGAGTCCTCTAGTAGGAGGGAAGAGTATTGGGAAGGCATTGTGACAGGAGAAACATAGCACTGCAGACAGAAAGAAAATGAAAGGCAAGAGAAAAGGCTGGCGAGGAGGCCAGGCATGGTGGCTCACACCTGTAATTCCAGCACTTCTGGGAGGCTGAGGCAGGAGGATCACTTGAGGCCAGGAGTTCCAGATCACCCTGGGCAACATAGTGAGACCCTGTCTCTTCAAAACATGAAAAAAAAAATGGCTTGGCCAGGTGGCATGCCCCTTTAGTCCCAGCTACTCAGGAGGCGGAGGCAGGAGGATCACTTGAGCCCAGGAGTTGGAGACTGCAGTGAGCTATGATCACATCACTGCATTCCAGCCTGGGTGACAGAGTAAGACTCTGTCTCTTTAAAAAAGGAAGGAGAAAAAAAAGGCTGGCAAGGTGGGTGGGAGCTAGATTTTGTATGGCCTTGCAGACCATGACCAAGAGTTTGGTCTTGATCCTAAAAGCCATGAGGAGCCACAGAAGGTTTTCAAGCAAAGTAGGACTGGCATGACCATTCTGGTTGCTATGGAGAATGATGTGTGAGGAATGACGGGGCTTAAACAAGAATGGGGCAGCAGAAACAGAGATGTGTAGATTTGACAGATATTTGGAGATCAAATTGACAGAAAGTTCATCCTCTTTTGATTCCAGCATGGCAGGGATGTAAATGGAGGTAGTGGGATGTAGTGGTTTGAATGGTGACTTCCCCCAGAAGATATGCCCATGTCCTAACCCCTGGGACATGTGAATGTGACACCCTTATTTGAAAATAGTCTTTGCAGGTGTAACTAAGTTAAGGATCTTGAAATGAGATCATCTTGGATTATCTAGGTGGGCTGTAATTCCAATGATGAGGGCTTCATAAGAGTGAGGCAGAGGATATCACACAGACAAAAGAGGAGGAGGTCATGTGAAGTCGGAGCCATTGATTGGACTAAGGCAAAGAACGCCTGGAGCCACTTCAAGCTGAAAGAGACAAGGAAACATTCTCCCCTAGAACTTTCTTCTTTTGTTTCTTTTTTAATTAAACTAATTAATCAATTTTATTTATTTCTAACAAATAATAATTGTGTATACTTATGGGGAACAATGTGATGTGTTGATCTATATATACATTGTAGAAAGATTCCATCAAGCTGATTAACATATTCATCACCTCACTAACTTAGCATACATTTTTCACCCTACAGCTTTCTTGATTTTAGATTTCTGGCCTCCAGAAGTGAGAAAGAATAAATTTCTGTTGTTTTAAGCCACCAAGTTTGCGGTAATTTGTTATGGCAGCTCTGGGAAGCAAATGCTTGAGGGCTTGCTGTAAAATGGTTACTTTTCTTTTTCTTTCTTTCTTTCTTTTCCCCAAAAGTGTTATCTTTTATGATTAGTACAATATTTGACCCTCTCTTTATGTGTATGGGAAATGCATGAAAGATGAAAAAATAAGAGCCCCAAAAGATTTCAGTCTTTGGCCAGGTTTAGGATCCAGGTGGTGACTGGTGCCAATCTCTGATCTCTTTAGGGGTACGAACTTGGATTTGGGATAGACCAAAGCTGATCTCATTATCTCAGAGCTCTTAAGCCCATCAACCAAACTGGTCATAGATTCAACACTCGTCCCCAACAGTCTTTGCCCTGGCTCAGCACACACAGGTGCCAGATTTGAGATCATATAATATCCTACCTGATGTAAGCCCAGATAATATTAGCCAGCAAAGCAAGAGGAAGAAAGGTTCAATGGTCCACTGGACCTTGGAGATAAACCTGCTCCTTTGGGAGTGGCTATCCTGGCTCACAGATCCTTGCTGCCTGAGGAAGGAATTTGCATGCCTCCCCTGGGAGACCAGGGTATTTATAGACCTTAGGGCAGAGGAAGGATGGAGGCTCCTGGGAGACGTCATAGAGGATGTGCAGAGGAAATGAAACTGCTCTGAAAGACAAACGGGAGGAACGGGGACCTGCGTGGCTCTGGGAGAGGCCAAGGATCAGAAGGAATTAGTCAGGATGCAGAGAAAAAGGGGCAACTCGATGGGGAGTGGCTAGCCTGGGGACAGGGGTGGAGGAGCAGTTCTTCACCTTTTTGGGGGATCCCTCTTAGCGTCTATCTAGCTAGTGATCAGTGAACCCTTCAAAGACATCTGAAATATAGCTATCTGAATTCCATTGATGTGACTTTTTTTTTTTTTTAGGAACATAGTTGTTTTGTCAAGGGAGGCATATCTGTGGGGATCTCTGGCGTCTCTTAAACATATCGGTTTAAACAGCCTGAGGAGGTACGTAGTTTGCAAAGAAGTTGGAAGAAACTGAAATGGAAAAGCATTTCCAGGAGATGGAGCCCATTTGGGAGTGGCTGAGGGTGCCCTGTGGAAGAAATTAGCGTGTGGCGACTGACATATAGTATTAAACACCAGGGATGTGAATAGAGATAGTGCAGTTATGCTGCAAAATGATGACTTAAATTTTTGCAAACGTGACACCTGATGATGGTTAGTATTTGACTCCATGTGCTTGGGAAAAGGGCAAGTGTGAAAGACAAGATCTTGGTCTGTAGCCAGGGTTAGGCCCCAGCTGGTGATCAGTGTTAGAAGGCACTGGACACCGAGGCAAGGGAGGATCACACAGCTAGCTGAAGAAGAAACCCTGGCAAAGTTCAACAAATCCCCACAACGAGATTATTTCCTGCAAATGGTCATTAGGGCCTTTTGATTCACATAGTAAGTTCCAGGCTAGATTTCACGTAATTAACATCATGTTCTCTGATTAAAATATTCTCATACTCCAAATGGGAACGTTAATTCATGATTATGGCTTAAGCATCTACTGCTCTATGAAAAGCATTGTGCTGGCTGCTCTGGTGGATATAGATGAGTTAGAAAGCTCAACTCTAGCCAATAGAATCAGAAAGACAAATACTTAGCAATGAGACAGTGAAAATTCATGTTCTCTGTCGGTGTTCAACTGAGCAAAGATAATTTGTCGTGGAACTAGTTAGTGAGGCATCAACTAGCAGCTGGCCTCTTATGCTTTTATCCCCCCAAGTTCCTGTTAAGTAGTTCCAGAGACAAGGGGAAGCTTTGAGGCTCTTCTTAAATACTTTTTACCAATGTTGCTGCTACTGAACTTCTTTGCTCATTGATTTAGCTTATATCTTAGGGAACACATTGGATGAGAGACACTGGGAAATTGGGAAGACTCGTTCTGAGATGCTCCAGACAGGCTGGCCTGTGGAATGAGAACCCTGTGCCTAACCACAGCCATTTCGAGTGCCTTTGCAGCCAGCTGGGGGACTGCTTGGCCAGTGAGCACTACTTCTATGCTTGGAAGGCACAGAGGGGAACACAGGAGGTGGCAGTTAGTTAAACCTAGATTCAAGTCCTGACTTGGCCACCAGCTTTTCTGTGTAACTTTAACCAAGTCACTTTTCCTTTCTAGACCTCAGTTTCTCCATCTGCATAATTCTCCAGATGTCCTCTCCCAACTCCACTTTTTGTATTATTCCAGTAAAAACAACCACCTCACAATTGGAGTGGGGGGAAGGTTATGTCTCTGTGTATTTCTGCTAACTATTGGTGTTGACCCATCAAAGAACCTGTTGGACAAGTTGTGATAGCTTTGCCCAAATAAAGACACTTGATATGTATCATAAACCTAGAGTGATTATTGGTATGATTATCCAATTCCTTCTGTCATTCAACAAATATTTATTGAGTATTTACCTTGGGCAATAGCACTGCTGGTGAGAATATGAAAATGAATAAGACACAATCTTACTATCTCATGTGGGTAAGACATATACACAAATATCTATCAGAATAGATAACATTTATACAGAGCTCACCTTACTATGAGAACAAGCACTGTGTCAAGACCTTTATAGGTATTGATTCATTTAATCCTTCCAATAACACAGGTAGCTAAGTACTACTCCATTTGTTTCAGATGAGGCACCTAAGGCTCAGAAAGGGTTAATAATTTGTCCAAAGTTATTTATGTAGTAAGTGATGGAAATGCCTTATTCCGGAACCTGTGTGCTTAACCACTATGCTTCACTGATTCCTAATTCAAGACCTGGAAAAATTACTTAAATTCTCTTAGCCTCAGTTGTCTCATTTGTAAAATTGGGATGATAAAGAATAGAACCTACCTCATAGGTTGATGATTAAATGAGTTAATACATGTAAAGCATTGAGGTCAGTGCTTGACACATAGCATGTGCACAATAAATTTTAGCTGCATCATCATCATCATCATCATCTGTGGGGACAGGCAGAGAGGAATGGACTGCAATAGGATTGTACTCTGAGGTTTCAGTGGCTGGACCTGCAGGTTGAAAGTTGGGTTGTAAATTGCCAGTGATAATCTCTTCTTTAGTTGATTTTGGAGCAAGGTGAACTCTGTGTAGAGAAGCCAAATGAAAGTCACTGAGGTGTCTCCTTGCTCAGAAGGGTAGAGCTTGACATTTCCTTGGGGCAGGGCATTGTCTCCCAAAGACCCCCTTTAAAATGAGTACCATACCTGAGAGGCATAACCTCAAACCACTATCATGCATTAACTGCCTGGATCAAGTGCATTCCTCAGATTAGCCCCAGAAGAGATTGGTGCTTTTGGGGAATAAGATAGTGAAAAGTTTTGATGGCTAGGAAGAAGGCAGGTGTTGACGTAGCAGGTCAAAGACAGAGTCATTCCTTCCTGATCAGTTCCAGGAGGCCAGAGGACAGACCCAAAGGTGGTGGGAGGGGCAGGTCAGGAGGAGGAGAAAACTAACATTGAATGAGCAACCGCTGTGGGCCCAGGACTGTGCCACATTATCTCATTTAATCTCCCAACTATACTGTCTTGGTTTATTCCTGCTACTATAACAGAATACCTGAGATTGGGTAATTTATAAATAATATAACTTTATTTCTCATATTCCTGGAGGCTGGGAAGCCCAAGATCACGGTGGTGGCAGGTTCTGTGTCTGGTGAGGGCCTAGTCTCTGCTTCCTAGATGGCATCTTGAATGCTGCTTCCTTTGGAGGGGACAAACACTATGTCTTCACATGGCAGAAGGGACAGAAGGGCAAAAAGGGCACTAGGGCCCTCCCTTCAATCTTTTATAAGAGCGCTAATCCATTCATAGGCGTAGAGCCCTCATGATTTAATCAACCCCCAAAGGCCCATACTCTTCATACCATCACTTAATTCCAATTATGAATTTGGGAAGGACACATACATCCAAACCATAGCACATAATAAGGTAGGTACCATTATTATCCTCATTTAGTAGATGAAGAAACGGAGCCTCAGAGAAGCTAAGTATAATAACTTGCCCGAGGTCACAGAGCTAATGAATGGGATTGAGGAGCAGGGTTTGAATCCAGTTATGTGAAACTCCTGAAGCTGAGTTCTTTTAACACACCACACTGCTCACTTAAAGCCACAGGACAGAGAGGTCAACAAGTTAATTGAACAGCAGCAGCTGGTGGTAATGACATAGGACACTAAACAGAACTGAATAGCTGGTGGGTAGCACTAATGAGGGAAATAAGTTACAGGCTGGCCTCACATAGGTCAGCTATCTCAATTCTGTCCCCAAGAATTCACTGAGTCCTACCCCTGCCCCCAGGACTGTCATTCACCCTGACTGAAAACTGAGTCTTGCCCCTGACTACAGGTCTGAGCCCCCAGTACAGCGATACTTCAAACGTCACAGCTGCTTGCTGCCTCAGGGCAGGAGAGTGTGGAGGCTTTCGTGTACCTCCTCCCCACCGCCAGAGACATACCTTAAAACATTTATTCTGCTGATATTAATTCAATAGTATCTTCCTGAACAAACGACAGTACAGAGTTTTGCCAACAGTTATTTATTTATTTGACAAGCAGTTATGGAATATATCATTCCCGTGACCTTAAAGTCTGGCAGGGGGAGATGGATATGAAAACCGGTCATTTCCATATAATATTGAGAGATATGGGAGCCTACAAGGGGTTCCAAGTGAGCAGTGAGAGTTGCATTCCTTGCCTTATCAGCCTTGATTCCAGAATGGATGCAGTGGTGGGCATCTCTGCAGAATGAAAGCAGGCCCACAGAGCATGGCGTGCAAATGCAAAGGTGTTCCCAAGGTATGGTGAGAGTATCTACCAATGAAAGGTACAGCCATGGCTGTTACGTACGGAGAGGGCAAAGTCACCATGGGAGAGAGTGGCCTGAGAAGGAAGGAAGATGAAATCTTGGATCTGGGGCTACAAAAATGGATGCAATTTGGTTAAGTGGAGAGAAGGACTAGATTTTGAAAAGTGTTCAGCTCTTTAAATTTTGCCTTAAATGCATGCCTTCGATTTATTGTTGTTTGGCTTGAATTTGTATTGGTTTGCTTTTGTGGTTTTTTTCCCCCTTACCTTGTGCATTTTGAAGACTAGGTAAGGTGGGGAAAAGGATTATAGAAAAAGGAAGAATGAATGAAAGCTCTAGCCAATAGAATTTTCTGCGATGACTGAAAGGTTCTATTCTCTTCTACCCAATACAGTAGCCACTAGCCATATGTGGCTATTGAGCAATTGAAATGTGGCCAGTGTGACTGAGGAACTGAATTTTAAACTTCATTTGAAATGTGGTTAGTAGATACTGTATTGGAAAGCACTAAATGCTGTAACTACTTAGCACGAGCTCATATACACGGTAGCAAAAGTACAATTAAAAACGAAGGCTTCTGTTAACCTACTTATGGGGAACACTTATTTGGGTGTGCACAGGCTTGCCCAATCAGGGGTTGGAGCACCAAGGTTCTTAAAAACAACCCTGCAAGAACTTATTCCCAATTTGCACAGTACCTTCAGATACAGTATCTCATTTAATCCCATGACAACCTTAAAGAAGGTAGAACAGAGATTATCATCCCCATGAGACCCAGTAAATTTAGGTGACAATGGCAAGACCCTATAGCAGATGAGGGTGGAGCCTAGAGGCCATGTGTTTCTTCTCTTGGTTGGAACATTTCTTTCCAGGGGGCAGCCAAGGGAGAAGGATCTCATGCTACCCTTGTCTGCCACTCACAGCCTGGAGCTTGTGGATGAAGAGAGGTACTTTGCTTCACATGCACTTTCCTGCTTGACTGTGGCTAATGGGGCCATAGGCTATTCATGAGAGCCCTTTCTTGTCCCCTTCCTGCTACCTTGATTTTGGCAGTAGGGATGTTTTTGAAAATTTCATTCATGTATTCAAAATTATGTATCGAGCCCTAATCATGTCCTAGGCACCGTTCTAGGTCTGAGGACACAGTCTTGAACAAAGCAAAGATCCCTCTCTCGTGGAGGTGACAATTCTGGTGGAGGGAGACTAATACATACAGTATATATATGCTGAATTTTTATAACAATTCAAAATATTTTAAATATACCATGGTCTCTCATGCCTTTTATGGCACATATAAACACTATCCAATGTATCTTTTGTGTAAATCCGGACTTACACTTCAAGCAAACTGCCTGGTTTGCTGAAAGGTAGAAACACCTACTGATTTAGTCTTTTAACATGTGTTGAGTGCCACCTATGTGCAGAGCAGGATATTGGGGACTTTGGAGAGATCCAGAAGAATGAGAAGACAGGGTCCTTATCTTAGGGGATTCCCAGTCTGATGCAGGAGGCAGCCCCATTCCTTGGGAGCTCCTAGGCTGTAGAAGGAGCTAACTGTCTAGTTTGGAAAGGCAAACAACTTTAGGACCTCCTTATGAAGGGGAATCCCAAGTACGTGCAAAACGAATCCAGCCTAGACTGCTGGAGTTAGGTAAACCAATGATCGGGAACTAGAAAGGGGACAGACACCCTAGGAGCTGTGGCGTGTCCCAACGGTGAGGAGAAGCTGAAGGGCAGCCCCTCCTAGATTACAGTTATCCTGGGAAGGCCTCTGGGCGAGATAGGATTTGAGGTGTTGCTGAAAGAATGAAGAGCTCATGGAAGGGCGGGGTGGGGTGGGGGCATTCCAGGTAGAGGGTGCCTCCTCCGGGAGGGTAGGAGAAACAGGGTGCTGGGCGATTAATCAAGCCTTGTGCACAGCCTAGGCAGTCACCCAAATTCGAACCCAGTTGAAGACACAGAGGAGAGAAGAGGGCTGGTGTGTGGGGGTCTTGACCAAACCCTTGTGGCTGAGGAGTGGCAAGGGGAAGGACCAGGGTTAGGGTCAGAAGTGGAAGGGGTGAGAGGGGGCGGCCAGGACTGAGTCCTTCCCTGAGGGCCCAGGTTTCCTGACAGCTGTTAAGGAAGCGAGGGGAGAAAGGGTTAAGTGTGCCCCTCCACCGCCCCAAATGCTTCCTGTGTTTGAAATCCTTCAGGTCTCAGCAAACCCTCTGGCTCCTGGCCAGGCGGGCATTGTCCCGGGAGCAGTTGTGAGTTGTCCGAGAGGCCGCGCAGCCTTTGTTGTGGGGCCACCTCGGGGTTCCCTCTCGAGCCCTGGCTGGGGCTGCAGAGTGCGTGCTGGGAGGGGGGCAGTGCGGGAGGCGCTCTCCCTCTCTCTCTTCCTGCCCCCTTCCAATCCCCCCCCCCGATGACCACATGACCAAGTGGGCTCGCGGCCAAGCCACAAGCTACAAAATGCAGCCCCTGGAGTGAGCGGGGAGCATTCTCGCTGGCAGCCAGGGCCTCGGGCAGTTGGAGCCACGGCCGAGTAGCCAGCCGCTCAGAAAGAGCTCGCCGCTGCCGCCCCGGAGCCGCCAAGGCCAGCTTCGCGGCGCTGCCCCGCGGCAGGAGAGGGAGGCTGCAGGAGAGCGGAGGCGGTGAGCGAGCGCGGCGGCCGGCAGCCTGCGGCAGGGCTCGGGCGAGCACACTCAAGCGGCCCGGGAGCCACGCGAGCTCCGCGCCCGCACGCGCCGGCTGCGGCTCGCGCCTTGCTGTGCCTCCCGGCGCCGGGCCTCTCCGCCCTTCCGCAGGCTCGCCGGGGCCGGCGGCCCGAGGAGCAGCATGAATCTGCGGCTCTGCGTGCAGGCGCTCCTGCTGCTCTGGCTCTCCTTGACCGCGGTGTGTGGAGGTGAGTGCGCACCTCCCTCCCGCTCGCCCGCGCTCCCTCGCGGCTCCCCCGGCTGCAGCCGGCGCGCTCCCCGCCCTCTGCCCCACGCGCGCCCCGCCCGCCTCCCGGGGAGCCCGGCGCGAGCCGCGCAGCAGCAGCCACGCGCCGCCGCGCCAGGCAGCCGATTGACAGGGCGCCCGGGGCCAGTGAGCGGCCGGCCATGGGGACGTTTCCTCTGGGGGGCTCGGCGCTGCCTTGGGCATCACTTGCCCGGCGCCTTGCCCCTGCTGACCGCCCCTCGCAGTCCGTGGAGCTCCGGGCCAGAGGCGTGTGCTATGTGTCCCGCGCCCGTCACCCCACGTGGTGGGGGTGTGTGGAGAGGGACATGCCCGCTCCCCTCGTGGGTCGATGGAGGGAACTAACTGGGCTCCCGAGTTGAAGATCTGCTGTCTCCTGGAGGTTAGGGGCTGCCGGTCGGTCCAGGAGCGCAGGCCACTGGGGTGATGTGCCAACATGCAGACGTGACACTTGATGCATAGGCAGGAACGCGGCGAAGGGCAGAGGCGGCGTGGAGCGCAGCTTTTGCTCCTTTCAGCTTGTCTGTGAGCAGAGCAGGGGCAGCTTCCCCCAGGCAGGGCTGGCTGGGCCAGGCCAAGCCAGGCTGGGCTGGTCTTCTCCCTTACCCCAAGGTCCTGGCTGCTCTCCTCCCCTGCACAGGACGCCCTCCCCATTGCATCCATCCATCTCCGGGGACCTGGTTCTCCCATATCCTGGCTCCAGCCTCCCCCTCCCCTCTGTCCCAGACATGGGCATGCTTCACCTTAGTCCCCCCCCCCACCTTCAGGCACCAAAGGAGGAAACACAGCACCTGACCTGACCTCTCCATGGAGTTCAGGGAAGGGGAGTCCTTTCACCCCACCTGCACCACACCCCCCACCTGGCAATGCTTGGCACCAGTGCTCCCTTACCCGCCCCAAACCTGGTCCCCACCCACGCCCCAGCAGTCCCATCCAGGTCTGCCTGTCCTCCATGCGTCAGTGTCTCCTGGGGCTGCCAGCACCCACCTCCAGCTGCCACAGTCCTGTGATCTGGCTGTCATTGCTGCGCCTGGCACCACAGAACGGGAAGGCCGAGACCAGGTGGACTAATGCCAGTGCCAGGGCTGGGGTCACAGGGAGGTGAGAGCAGAGAGAAGGAGAGGGCAGGGCAGCAAGTTCCTAGAGGAAGGGCACAGGGCCCTACTTGGTTCCAAACCCTTCAGAACAGGAGGATGGCATGCAGCCCAGGAGCCTCCAAGGGGCCTGGCCAGTTCTGCCTGCCTCTTTGTAGGCCACCTCCTTTCTCTGCTCTTGCTTTTCGGCCCTGCTCTGGCCCGGGGAGCACCACCTTCCTGCATTGGTTGGGTCTGGCACCTCCTGCCTCCAGGTGGCTGTCAGTGGTCTCCCTCTTCAAGACTCCCTTGGTGAGAAGGAAGCAGGCTTGTTCCTCAGAAACTCCTGTCAGGCAGGCCATGGAGGGAAGGGAGCAAAAGATACAAATGAAAGACACCGCACAGGCCTGCCCTCCAGAAACCTATCATCTGGCGTAGCTGGCAAGACAAAACACTCATGTGATACCACCACAGGCAGATAGTCCAAGGGGTGCCTTCAGGGAAGAAAAAGAGTGGGTGCAGCGAGGGTGTCCCAGAGGAAGGTGAGGCTTCTGGATCTGCCTTCCAGAAGCTACGGGGAGACCCGGGGCCAACAGACCACCACTCCAACCCTCCTGAGGTCGAGCTGTTGGGGCAATATTGGTAAAGAAGAGAGCTGGTTTCAAGGGAAGGGAAGTTGGCCAGGCTACTGGAGCACCGTGTGTATCTGGCCAAGAGGCTGTCACTTCTTGCTTTAATTCACCTTTCTTCATTAGGTCATCTGCACACTCTGGTTTTGGTAAATTCATTGCGCTCATATTTTGCTTAAGCCTAGTACTGGAAACTTCTGAGGCTTCTACTGCCTTCTCCACCCCCTGACCTCTCCTGGAGCCTGGAGGTGGCCACCAGCCAACGTCCAGGTACACGTCCTATTCCTCTTGCCTCCTGTCCTGTGTTAAAAACAGGAACCATCTTGTCCTTGGCCCGGGCTTGCATGCTGTCCCCAGCCAGAGTCCCCAGTCAAAGTTCTGGGCCTGGAAACCATGCTTCCTCCTCTCCACACTCTGTTCTGACTTGGAATGTCCACCCCTTCTCTCCCTCCCCCCGACCACACACACTCCTCTGCTGCCTCCTGACCTGGGATACACTTTGCTCTTCTGGGTCTGAGAGCTCCTGGGCCAGGGCCAAGTGTCCCTTGGTCTTTGTCTAAGCACCTCTCTTTCTCCCCTCCTCCTCCCCGTCCCCAGCCCCAGCTCCAAGTGCGAAGTTGTGCAGTCGCAGTGGTAGTGTGAGGTCAGTCTATTGTAGCCACCTCACTCAGGGAGGGGGCATCTCCTCTCCATCCCCAGTCCTAAACACTAAGCACCCATGTAACCTGAGCCAGGCCTTCACTAATGCAAGTGAAGCGGAGGGCCAGGCTGCCAGACCATGATGTTTCCAAGGGCAACAGAGCTGGCACTGAGCGATAGCACAGGGCATTGGAGAAGGCGACTGGAGTGGGAGGCTGGGCAAAGAGATACGTGCAAGACCACAGAGCAGTGGAGGGGCATTGCCAGCAGGGTCCCCACCAGAACACCCGTATGGGTTTTTAAAGCAATCACAAGACAGGCCAGCTCATGAGAAGATAAAACAGGTGCATCATTCCTGGCGAGGCTGGAACGTTCCTGAAAAGTCACACGTACCTCTTTGTGCATTGGCAGAGTTGGCATTCAGGTTGCATGAAAGTCCAATCCTGCCCTCCCCCTGACTGCAATTTTCAGTGTGGAGATGCTGTAGCTTCGTTGCTGATGGCACTTCAGCAAGCGATGGCTCCAGTCCCTCTAGGTGTGACATCCTTTGGGGGATGGCTCCATCCTCCTTTTAAGTAGCAAATGAGTTGGAAGAAGCTATTTAAGTGCATTAGGGATGGCTCCCATTTCTAAACGGGAATTCTTTTGTACAGTGATGAGAATCAACAGCCTCTAATTTGTCCCTTTGGACAGGATAAAGCTAGGGTTTCAGGTGTCAGCGTATCTGACTGTGAGCCAGACCCAGTATCAAAAGTAGGAAACAGGTGGGCAATGGGCTCTGAGTATGGGAGGAGTCTGCAGACTTTGGTCGACATAGAGGACAATGCGCCCTCCACCCAATGGGAGGGATGCAAGAGGCCAGGGGCTGCTGGGTGGCTGCTCTCCAGGGCCTGGCTGAGTGCTCAGTCAGCTCAGGGAGCCCTCCTCTGCAGGTCTAGGGTCTAGACATCTTCCTGGCCAGAGTCGGAGCCACCATTCCGGCTTCCCATCCTGTCCCATTCCCAGCTTGGCCTCCTGCCCCTTAGTGCCCTTTACCCCAGCGCTCCCTTCCTGACTGCCACACTCACAGTCTCAGGTGCTGAGCACATGGAGATGACACCCTTCCCCTGCTGGCACCGTGCCTCTCTTCTCCATGCCCACTGGGGCCCTGGGGTACAATGGCCTGTGCCATTCCATTGCCCCACCCCTTCCCCCTCCCGGTAGTTGAAGGCATGGAAGTGAGACACGAGGCTTCACTCGGTTCACTTCACAAGGCCCCTTGGGTCCTTCCCCTGTGCCTGGCCACACCCTCAGCACAGTCCTTACTGCCCCCACCATGTGATCGGTGCTGACTCCTTAGCAGCATCTACCCTCAATGGGGAGCGTGAGCCTTGAGGGGACCCTGAGACTCAGACCAGAAGCTGAAGCTGCTGAGGTGGGGGGCTTAGTGAAGGTTTTTCCCTCCTCTCCCTCCCCAGCCCCCGCCCCCTCACAGATGGCACCAAGAGGGTAGCTCTGTGACAGTCAGACAAAAGCAGCCCCCTTGCTCCATCCATACCTACTGCTCCAAAGTGCTAATGTAATTTTTCTTTTCATTCTTATAGGTTATAGGTTTAGGGGATAAATTGACATGTTAACCCACCCTGACCATTAGCATGGAAGTGTGGACAGTGAAGCAAATGACCCCAATCAACAGCAGGGCTGTCATAGGCCGGTGATTTTTTCCTGGGGAAGAAGAGAAGGGGGGTAAGGGTTAGAGAGGATGCCTATGCTGGCCGGGTGGGTGTGTCTGGGTGTGAGTGGGGAGAGCAGCAGGCCCTGAGCCTGGGCGTAAGGGGGCCCTAAGGACAAACCCCGCCCACCTTTGGCCCAAGAGGAGGCTAAATGCCTGGAAATTGTGTGCAAGCGGAGGAGGACTCACAAGAGCGAGGCGCCAAGGAAGGAACCAGAGCATGGGGATGCTGGAGGCAGGGGAGGAGGAAAGGAGGAGCTGCCAGGAAGGAGTATGACTGGGGGGCGGGCAGCCAACGGGAGACTATATGGAAACTGTGAGCTAGTGGTGAGGATTCCTGGATGGATGGCAATGGGGCTCAAGGGACAGGGATGCACTGAAGGCCAACCTGATGATGTGGGTGGGGGAGAGACTGGTATTCATTATCACTGGCCTCAGACACTGTATTTGTGCAAGCCAGCCCCGTGCTGGGCATTGCACAAGCACCCCGTCCACCCACCTCTTCCCCAGCACCGTCTCATCTCCCCGCACTGCCTGCCGCCGGCCAGGCTTATCTCGGGGGTGCAGCCAGCTCGGCTTCTCTGGCTGGACTGCTCGCTCCACTCCAGCCTGCATGCCTTCCCCCTCATTGCACCCAAGAGCACCCAGCACCACTTGGATTCTGTTGTCAGGGCTTAGTCTGGCATCAGGAGTCTTCTACTCTAAGCCAGATGTAGACAGATGTAGAGAGGAGCCCCAGAGTGCAGAATAGAAGCCAGGTGGGGTTGGAATGGGAGGAATTTACATCGGACACAGGATGGGGGATGTGATCTGGGAATAACAGGACATAGGGCATTGGTGGGGAGGTGCCCACTATAGCAGCACAGCCCCCTCCTGGTGCACAGGTGACCATTCTCTCATTCATCCATTCATTCATTTATTCATTCATCCATGCAGTATTTCCTGGGCTCTACATCTGGTCATGGGCTGAGTAGAGCCCAGCATGAGGCACGCTGAGTCAGAAACAGCCCCCACCCCCGCCTAGCAACATTCACAGGAAGGACTTGGTAGCATGAGTGAGCCTAACCAGTGATGCCTGACCACCTATGAGATACCCAGGGGTGAGACACGAGATCTCTAGTACTCAAAAGTAGGTCACCCTGCATATCGAAGGATGCAGGAGTACAATGGCATGATGTTCATCATTTGCTTTAAAATACTGCAGCCAAGAAAAAAAAGAAAATGGGTAACTAAAACATATGTGACTCCATCTGGATAGTTGTTGAATTTGGATGATGGGTACATTGGGGGCAGTCATTGTAATGTCATATGTCTGAAATGTTTGAAGTGTACCATTTTCAGGGGTGCCGTGGGGGGTCCTGCCTCCTGCATCCCAGCCAAGTGCAGGCATGATGTCCCAAAGTGCAACCACTCAATGACGTTCCAAAAGAAAGAACACATTTGTGCCTGTTAGAAACATGATTTAACTGTCAAAAGGACATAGAATCAGCTTCATCAATGGCAAGATGTGAGTCGTGGGTTGTGTTTGCCCCTAGTCAGTGTACAAATTGTAGATTTTTCAAGATGGAAAAGAAAAACAAAAGGAGAGCTATGAGGAGCGCCACCTCATGGAGAGTTGCCCCTGGGAAGGGGGGCTGTGCTCTGGGGCCCTGCCTGTTTTCATCAGCCTTCTCCACTAACAGGCTTTCTCTCCTTCCTGCAGGGCCCCTGATGCAGCCTCCTGAGGGGAAGGGGCTGGAGGAAGGCAAAGCCCGCCACCTGGTGCATCCCAGAGTGTCAAGGAATGGACCAGGGCCTTGGCAGGGAGGTCGGAGGAAATTCCGCCGCCAGCGGCCACGCCTCTCCCATAAAGGCCCCATGCCTTTCTGAAGCAGGTACTTGAGCCTCTGGTCAGTGGGCAGCGCCAAAGGGGAGGGGAAGGGACAGCCTGGAAGCTGGGTGGCCCTGCCACTCATCACTGGTCAAACACATCTACCAAGCAGTCCCAGCACCATACAGGCATAGGGGCTGAGAGCTGGTGCAGAGCTTCTGGAACAGCTGTCTCGCCCCTTCATTGTACAGAGCGGGAGACTGAGGCCCAGATAGGGCTTGATGCTTGGGACCAATCTCCTGACTCTCTAAGAGTTGGATGCTGGCTCCTCTCCACCTGCTGCCTGGGGTTGGGCAGGCTGGCCCGGTTGGAGAATTCTAGGCGTCCTGGCGGGCTTTGATGACTGGGGTGCCCAGGGCAAGCCTACACGTGTCCAGTGTGAGTCGTCACCAGAGAGTGGGGAGGAGGCAGAGAGCCTTACAGGGTGTGGGACAGAGAGCAGGAGGAGAGTTGTGGCTGAGGTTGCCAGAGCCGTGGGAAGGGGGAAAGAATCCAGGCAGCTGAAGAGAGAGCAGGGCCTAAGCCTGCTGTCTCTCCCGCTGCAGCAGGGACAGGGCGGCCCCAACCCAGGGACTGGGGCTTTAGATTCAGGGCTGGGGTGTGGGGGGATGAAAGCTGTCTCCTCTCCTTTCCTGGGGGGTTCCTTTGGCCTAGAACACATCAGTGACTTCTCGTTGTTTTTGTCTCTTTAGGACTGAAGGGGCCCCTGAGTGCCCACGCACTGCAGCTCTCTGTGCTCCATGCCTTGGTCTGCTTCTCCGGAGCCCTCATATCCATTCAGCTTTCATCTCACATCTGTTATAGCTGCTGATGGCCCCGGCTCTTCTCACCCACCAGCTCCCCGAATGGCGCCCACGGTTCCCTTTCCCCAGGACCCATCCAGCCCATCTTCCTGGCCCCTCCTAGGCTGACCTGGAAGACCCAGCCCTGGAAGGCCTTCCTTCTCCTCCTCCGCCCTGCGCTCTAGTCCCTGCCTCTCCCATCTAACTCCCCAACCTCGTGTGTGCCCCCGGGGCTGGGTGGAAATGCTCTGGTCCTCAGTGGGCAGTGGGCTGTAGCATCCCATGTTTTCTTGTCAGCTGGACCTCTCACCCGGCTTCCAGAGAGGAATACAGACATGCGCAGTGACAGGCTCTCTAGCTGGAGGTGCTGGATGCTGGGATCCAGGTGCACTGAAATGGGGGGTCGGGGTGGGTGGCACCCTGGAGAAGGGAGTGGATGCACTTCTTCCTCCTCCCGGTGTTTGAGCTCAGCTAAGGAGGAGGTGAAGGAAAGGCCCGTGAAGTACTTTGTCACTTCTCTCACCTTACTGTGCCTCCTAACACTACCTATCCTCCCCTGCCCCCAAACTAGGTCAAGCTCCAGGTCAGGAGGGGAGGGTGCCAGGCCTGACATGGCTCTATACCCTCCCAGGAGTAAAAGCCAAGCAGGAAAGTTGTTGATGCCAAGAATGACAGAATATCAGAGCCCAAAGGACCCTTGGAGATCAGCTGCCTTATGCAAACGCCTGCAAAAACAGGCGTGGAGAGGGGAGTGCTCAGGGTTATTGCAGAGCCAGAATGGGACCAGGTCTCCCAGCTTTATGATGTCCGCGCCACTCTTGATGATGTCTTTTCAAAGCAAATGAAGTGCCTTTTCCCCCCGAGGTTGGGACTGGGGGCAGCTGGGAGGAGGAGAGAGAGGCAAGCTGGCTGTGAACTGCCCTATTGTGGGGGACGGAGCTGCTTCCACCTCCCTCGCCTTCCCCAGCTGGGCCAAAAGCTTCCAGAACTGGCCAGCTGCCCCTATTCGGGCAGCATTCCCAGCCTGGGGTACTGTAATAGGGACCGCTCAAGCACTGAGACTATCATTCAAACCCCAACAGTGTTTTTTTGTGAGCCAAAGGTAGCCTTAACTCTTGAGGTCAATAGCCTTCCCTTCGTGTTAACTGGACCTTCTTCCCTGTGACCTTTCCTTGGGGGAGGGGCGGTCAGAGAGTGGAGAAGAGGGAAGGAAAGGAAAGGAAGGGAAGGAAGGAGGAAAAGATGGGAGGAAGTGCAGGTGGGATAGGCCCCAAGGAGGCCCCAGCTTCCATGAGGGGCCTACAGCAGCCCTTCCCTGCATGGGGCCTCTCTCACTCACCTTTTGACTGAGCAGGTTTCCTTCTTAGAGGCCTCCCAGGAAGGAGAAAAGAGAATAAAAGAGCCTGATGCCCTCCTATGTATGTGTGGGGGCAGAGGGAGTCAGGGTCCCCCAAATCCCACAGTAACCTCAATGTCTGCCTGTCCGCCTCCCCCGAGTCCTTTCCCTCTGCTGCTGCTAACACTGCTGCTGCTTCAATGCCCACCCTGGGGAGCCAGGCTGGACACCAGCCTCTCCCACACCCCTCATGCTTGGAGTGAGGACTTGCCAGTGTCCAGAAAGTGTCTTCTGCCACTGATGCCCCCACTAGGGACTGGGCTTTTCTTTCCCCTCTTTTCTGCATCTCCTTTCTCATCCTCCTGCAGCCAAGCCCAGCTCCATGGGGAGGAGGAGAAAGCGGGGTGGCTGAGGAAGTGGGAGATACGGGGCAGAGGAGGGTAGTGGGTGGGCCGAGGGAGGGGCTGTCTTATTTAAAGTGGTTGTGTATGATTCTTATACTAATTTATACAAAGATATTAAGGCCCTTTTCATTAAGAAATTGTCCCCTTCCCATAATTGTGTTCATTGTGTTTGTAAAGATTGTTCTGTATAAATATGTCTTTATAATAAACAGTTAAAAGCTGACAATTTGCCCTTACTCTTGGAAGTCATGT
The DNA here is from genome assembly GCA_963574435.1 of Cheirogaleus major. Lineage (NCBI taxonomy): Eukaryota > Metazoa > Chordata > Mammalia > Primates > Cheirogaleidae > Cheirogaleus > Cheirogaleus major. Next base: position 24,252 of record CAUYPO010123342.1, on the reverse strand, counting down.
TCAGGAGGAGTGTTCCTTTCCCCTGAGGGCCACAGTTGTCCCCATGCCCACATATTGCACGTACAGGGAGGTAAGTGCCTGCATCCCAAATCGGTTCTAAGTCAACTGGCCTCAAACCGATTTGCCACGAGCTCACAAAAGGAATCCCTATGTTCACATAAAATCCAGCTCACTCTTAAGTTTTTTGCCATCTGTTTGGGTGTCTTAATATTTTTTTATTTTTTGGCAATGTCATTTAAAGGATTTTTTAAAAAGCAATTTATTGAAAAACATGCTGATTAAATGGATTTCTACTAAAGATTGTTTTGTATCCTTGGTGGGTGTCTTCTTCTATTTTACCTACTTTTGAACACTTTCAGGACTTTTTAGCCAGTTTGCCTTTCTTGAAAAATGTTATGTTTTCAGCAATAAATACAGTTGGTAATGACTTTGTATGTATCATTTTATATTTCACAAACTGGAGTTGCTTGATAAATGAGATCACCTGAAAAATAAAATGCAAGGAGTTCAATACAATTCTGCCCCTTCTGTCTCACTTCTTGCTTGTCAAAATGCCAATATCTTGCAGAACAGAAAGGAACACTGGGTATATGCTAATTTGGCTAATACCATTAGGTGGACACCATTAGGTGCACACAGGCATACACAATGCAGAGCAAAACCCAGTGAGAAGGATGACCAAAATGGGTGCATTTGATAAATCTTGTGGGAAATTCTATAGATTTGACATGTATTTAGTGCTAGAAATAGACAATTTTAAAGAATGAGTTTTTAGACAAACTTGCTAAAAATTCATAAAACTGCTCACTTGGAGCTAAAATAGAAAAAGTCACCCACAAGCATAGAAAATAATCTCACCATTGACAGAATGCTGCAAATTGTGACATAGCAATTTAAAAACGCGATGTTGCATTGGAAATTCCTCTTAGGAAAATTGGTGCAAAATGCCTTATTTTAAAATTACTAGTTTGACTTTTAGGCAAGCTGGTCATCATAGGAACTGGTTTTAGGCAGAGGTTTCGGGCAAGTTGGCTTTATGCTGATAGGTCTGTTACCTCCCTGATTACGTCCAAAGTTCTAATTTCACATGAAACCAAGGAGAAGGGCTTCGGAGGGGCAGGACAACTTAATACTGATCCATAGATGTGCAGCCCTTTAACTGTTTACAAAGCTCTCCAAAAATATTAACTCAGTTTATCACTCTTACAACTGGATCACACAGACCACTGTCCCTATTTTACAATCAGGTCACACAGGCCACTGTCCCCATTTCACATGAGAAAACAGAGAAGTGAAGTGACTTGCCCCAAATCTCTTTGCTAGTAAGTGATTCTGGAATCTGATCTTCAAATTCGAGAATACAAACTCTTATTACAGTACTACAGAAGGTCCCCTAGCTAGAGAGAAGGATTAAGTACAAAATGTGTTTGGTATTTTTAGTAAATGCAATGGGAATTTGGAGTACACAAAACGGCGTGGTGTGAACTGGTGAGGTCGGGGAAGGCTAGTGGAGGCTGAGTGATTAAAATCGATCCTGGAAGGCCCAATAGCTTTTGCTTAAGTTGGCCGGAGGATGGGGCCACCAGGGTCCACGGGGCATATGCAGTCAACTGGATACTAGTGGGTGGATGCAAGTATGGCCTCCTTGAGGCAGGGGATGAGGGGAAGGAAAGCTGGTGGCTACCCTTTGGAGATATCTTGACTTGACCAAATAAATACGATAGTGTCAGAGTAGGGGGCTGTTTTTCAAAATGCAGAGCTTTAGAAAAATAAAAAAGGGCCGGGCGTGGTGGTTCATGCCTGTAATCCTAGCACTCTGGGAGGCTGAGGCTGGAGGATTGTTCGAGCTCAGGAGTTTGAGACCAGCCTGAGCAAGAGTGAGACCCTGTCTCTACTATAAATAGAAAGAAATTAGCCAAACAACTAAAAATAGAAAAAATTAGCCAGGAATCGTGGTGTGTGCCTGTAGTCCCAGCTACTCGGGAGGCTGAGGCAGGAGGATTCCTTGAGCCCAGGAGTTAGAGGTTGCTGTGAGCTAGGCTGATGCCACGGCACTCTAGCCCAGGCAATATAGTGAGACTCTGTCTCAAAAAAAAAAAATAAAAAAACCAAGGAAAAAGAAAAAGGAATTCACTTAACTGCTCCTGGACAGGAGGTCCTGGATGGTAAAGCTGAAGGGTGGGGACAGAGAACCTGAAAAACAACACTCCTTCAAACCCATCTGGAAGTTAGGCAGACTCCAAAATGAGATTAGTGAGGCAAATGGGCTCAGACCACACAAGGCTTTTCACAAGGCCCCCAGCCAGGTGTGGTGTAAAATGAGCCAGAGTTGCTTTGAAACCTAACATTTCAGACCCTTCCATAAGCCCTGGCTGATTTGGCGCCCCCAGTTGGGACTGGGATCCTCCGCTGCTTGGGGAACCATAAGGCCTGGCCTAAGCAGCCATTCTGAGGTCGTTATATAATTCTATTTTTCAGGCCTAAAGGTTATTTGACTGAAATTTCTCAATCCAAAGTTTCTTTCTGACCAGAGTGACCCTGTGCCAGCTAACTGCCAAAGGAGACAGCAGAGGAGATTTACTTAATACCTTCCTCTCCTGACTTGAGAAAGGCCACTGACTAAGCCAGTGAGTGTTTCTCTGGAACCCACAAAAGGATGACCTCTTTAGGGTTCCTTTGATAAGCCAGTTTCCCCTACATAGTGGCCAGTGCTTAGAGAGGGAGCCCAACAAGGGACTCCCCTTGCTTCAGCCAAAGGCCAGCGCAGCAGCAGGGATACTTCCTTGAATGGTTCAAATCAGGGGGCAGGTAGTATTTTTGACTTCGTGGGCCAGATGGTCTCTTTTCCAACTACTCATACATAAACCAGTGGGCGTGGCTGTGTTCCAACAAAACTTTATTTAAAAAAACAGGAGGCAGGCCATAGTTTGCCCAACTCTGTTTCAAATGAATCATCAGCAAGCCCTTCAACTCAGTCCTAGAATCCTTGCCTGGGGCCCAAGGGAAGATTTATGTTTTGCAGCAAGGTCTTGAATTCAGAGAATTGGATAAACTGGTTATGAGATGGCCTCTGATCATAATCATACTAACAAAGTGCTTTCAGTGGAAGGGAGAGTCTGGAGTCAGATCAGTGTTCTAATCCTGGCACCACCATTGACTCATCTGTGTGACTTTGTGGCAAGGGTCTTGATCCAGGTGAGCCTGGGTGTCCTCGTTGGGCAGGATGCCGCTGCCTACTTCACAGTGCTGTGGTCAGGATTGAACACGATGATGCAGGTGAAGTGTTTAGCACAGTGCCTGGCCCGTGTTAGGAGTTCATTAAGTGGGAGCTATTATTATCTCTTCTAGGCCTCACTCTAGCCCTGAGGAGTGGGCAGGGCAGCCGTCATTATACCCAATTTATATGGGGAAACAGGCTCAGGGAGGTCAGGTCACTTGTTCAAATTCACCGAGCCACTAATTGGCGAGTCAAGCCTCAAATCTGGGGCTGTCCTCAGCTCAAGTCAGCTGCCGTTATGGTTTGAATGTGTCCCCCAGATTTCATGTGTTAGAAACTTAATCCCTAAATTTGTATGTTGGTGGTATTTGGAGGTGGGGCCATTAGGAGGTAATTAGGATCATATAAGGTCATTGGGATAGAGCCTCCATGATGGGACTAGTGGCTTTGTAAGAAGAGGAAGAGAGACCGGAGCTGGCATGCTCTTACCTTCTTGCCATGTGATGCCCTCTGCCATGTTATGGTGCAGCAGGAAGGCCCTCATCAGATGCCTGTGCCATGATCTTGGGCATCTCAGCCTCCAGAACTGTGAGATAAATAAACTTCTTTTCTTTATAAATTACTCAGTCTGTGCTATTCTGTCATAACAACAGAACACGGACTATGACAGCTGCCTTGCTCCTGCTAGAAGGCTGCTTTCCCACCCTGAATGTGTCTCAGCCACTGGAAACTTCCAGTCTCCTAGATAACCCATAATGCCTCCCCAGGGACAGCTTAGGCTCTCAGCATTTCCGCTTGCAGCAGCCTTAGCTTGGGCAGCAGGCAAGGAGCCTCTCCAGGGGTGCTAAGTGCTCGTCACCAACCCCTGATCTGGGGACCCTGGGCTGGAATTGTGAAGCCATGCACGTGTCTCAGGACACCTGCCCGACCCTTATGGTTCCTTTCTACACAAGGCCAGGGACCCAGAACCCTGGGTTCCGGTTCTAAATCTGCTTCTGCCCAGGGCTTGCTGGCCAGCTTATCGACATCTCTCCTTCGCCCTTTCTGGGCCTCAGCCTCCTCACCCACCCGGGCCACTTGGGTGGGTGCGTGTGAAGCACCTGCTGTGAATAGGGCTTTGTTGGGATCCCAGCAAACACTGGGGGTTCTTCAGGCTGCCCTCCTGAGGGAGTCCAGGGTCTGCCACAGGGACCTGTAGGGAGAAGCTTTGGGAGAAGAATCGAGCACATGACAGGAAAATGGGAACCTAATCCAGGGAGGAAGGCCACTGCTGCGTTATATGGGTCCGCACGAGCTTCTCTTAACCCCAGGGGCTCCTGGAGCCTCCATTTCATACTTCCCCCATCGTGCAGGCTGCTGCTGAGCTACCCAGTGGCGTGAAACCGGAAGTTCTGAGCTCCGGATCCTAAGCCCAGCTTGGCCAGTAACTGGCCTGGCTGTGTGACTCCAGGCAGGTCAGTTCATCTTTTGGGGGTCCTATTTCCCCCTCATCTGTTTTCATAGGACAACAATCTCTACTCTCCCTACCTCAGACACATAGAATCCTAGAAGGTCAGAGCGGACAGGAGCCTGGGGGATCACTCAGTACCCCAAGCCTTTTCCTTTTTACAGATAAAGAAAGTGGGATTTAGGGAAAGTGACCTGCTTAAGGGGACATAGCTAGATAATTCTAGCATACTCTTAGAGAGTGGTTCTCATGTGCTAAGCACTGTTCGAGGAACTTCACCTGTCCCTATCATAACCTCATTTTACAGCTGAGGAAACTGAGGCACTGAGAGGCTAAGTTGTTGTCTGAGGATCTTCTGTGGTATGTGCAAATGAACCAGGAGAAGCCAGGTGGCATTGCTTCAGAGGAAGGCAAAGGCACTTTTGAAATGCCAAGCATTCCCTGCAGGGCTGCAGTCACCTCTCCACTGTAGGGATGGCTCTGCTCTGGCACCCTCATCACCTTTCGTCGCAATTACGGCCATGCTCGGTCTGTCGAGGAAGTGTGTGGCTGGCAAGCACAAGTCAGGGGGCAGGGGACAAGCCTGGGTTCCCATCCTGGCCTCACCTGCAGGTGAGCTTCAGGGCTAAGGGAAGTATCCAGTCAGGCTTCATGGGGGAGGGCAGCAGGACTGCTTGTGTCTACAGGGCTGTGGGAGGTCTGCCCAGAAGACAATGCCCACTTGTCCATCTAGGCAGGAATGTCTCTGGCTCTCTCCTTGGTAAGTGTGGGCTAGAGGCTGGTGACAGTCTCTAGTCACCAGCCTAGAGTTTCTCTCTTGTCCTTTCGGAACTCCCACCTCCTCAGGTGTGAAGGATGTGGAAAAGTACGGGAGGATAAACAAAGCAGGAAGGGAAGAGATCCCACTGAGGGATGGAGTGTCAGGGGATCTCACCACTCAGCCTCTCCCACCTCCAGCACGTCAGAGATCTTCCAGTCTGATTGTCCTCCTTCCTCCTTCCCCCTACCCTGGGCCACCTCCCAGCCCTCTCTCCCCCCATCTCCACTCCCAAATGGCCTGTCAAGTTTTAGGTCCCAGGCCTTGTGCAAATTTCAAAAGAAGTCCCACCTCCCTCATCCTAAGCCCAAACTTTCAGAAGCCAAGCATAGGAAAAGCCCTCTTGCCTGCCCCTACTCCTAATAATCAATCCCCTAGACAGCTAAAAAAAAATGCCCGCCTTGTGTAGGACACCATGGGAGGGACAGTGGATAAGACTTGCTTCTTGCCTTGCCTCTGGGAGGAGGCATGTGGTGTGGGGGTGCCAGCCCTTGCTGCCTGTCGCTGTCCCAGCACCCTCTGTATCCCCTGCCCCATCGCTGCCCGGGCCCTGAGCCTGCGCACTGGCCTCCGTGGGACCTACCAGGGAGGAAGCTTCATACCTACCTTTCAGGAAGCAGAAGCTGGGAAGGCTTCAGCCTAAGTCTCCCAAACACCATTTCTAGTGCTCCTCTAGTCTCTCCAGACTTTGCTTCTCGGGTTCTCCACGCACCCCAGCCAAGGCCCACCTTCCCGATGAAGTTTGTTTTTGTTTTTGGTTTTGGTTTTGAGACAGAGTCTCACTCTCTTGCTTGGGCTAGAGTGCTGTGATGTCTGCCTAGCTCACCGCAACCTCGAACTCCTGGGCTCAAGCGATCCTTCTGCCTCAGCCTCCCGAGTAGCTGGGACTACAGGTGCTTGCCACCACGCCCAGCTGATTTTTTCTAATTTTAGTAGAGACAGGGCTCTTGATTTTGCTCGGGCTGGTCTTGAAGTCCTGACCTGAAGGAGCCCTCCCGCCTCGGTCTCCCAGAGTGCTAGGATTACAGGCATGAGGCACTGTGCCCGGTCCCCCATGACGTCTTACTGGATGCTCCCCTTAGCCCTGAGGGTCACCTCCAGGTGAGGCTGGGATTGGAACCCAGGCTTGTCTCCTGCCCCCTGAAAGCCCTTGTGCTTGCCAACCACACACTTCCTCGCCAGACCGAGCATGGCCGTAACTGCAATGGAGGTGATGATGCTGGCAGTGATGATGAGGGAATACAGTGATTGTGCCTTCCAGCACGGGATGTAGAGACTTAAAAATCCTGGTTCCTCCAAGTACTGAGTCTAGGGCAGTCACTTCACCTTTCTGGGCCTCAGTTGTATTGTTTCTAGAATAGAAATAATAATCCCTAACTCCCTCTCAGGCTCGGAATGACTGAAATTTCTGAAGTTAAAATGTTTGGTACAGTAAAGAGTGCCCCACCTGTCCCGTGTGTGAACCAGGGAAGAAGAATGCCTCCTTCAGCCGGTGCCCACCAAGATCACCCTGCTTGCATGTGAAAATGCTTTGTGATCTGTAAAGGGCTATAGAAATTCATTTCTCAGCTCTTGCAGAATACTTACTGAGTGCCTACTTTGTGCCACATTCCTTACAACCCTGAGACCAGGAACTGTGGCAAGGGCTCTGGAGGAATAGCACAGGCCTCTAGGAAATGTGTCATTGAGCACAAGATCTAGTTGGGGGATGGAGGTGGGAGAAGGCTCCCTAGAGGAGAAGTAGGAGCTGTGACCTCAGGAGGGAGTAGGGGTTAAGCTGGAGAAGGAAGGTCTTGGCAGAGGGAGCACAGGGCTTGTGTCCAAATGCCGAGGAGGGAGGGAGTAGATGCGGTTTATTCTTAAACCCATTTCGCTGGCGATGAAGCAGGCCCTGAGAGAGGCTGTGCCTTGCAGAATGAGAGATCCTGTTGTACCCCCACATGCTGGCTGGTTCCCTCCCGGAGCTGGGTAGGCAGGGTGCACTATGGTACGTAAGGCATCCTCTCCTGATAACTTACCCCACACTATTGATTTCACCAGCTGGTCAGGAGGGGCTGCGGTCCCCCACCCACAGGAGTGGATGGCTGCGTGCACCTGGGCCAGTTCAGAGGCTGCCCAGAAACTTTGAAAGCTTCTTGTACGTTGTTCTTCGATCCTTGCACTAGGCCTCCCTTTCTCTTCCACCAATGCCGCTCAGTCTTTGGGGACAAACCCAGAGCAGCGTGGGAGGCTGCCCTCTGCTGGCTGAGCCCGGGAACTGCAGAGACTTCTTGCGGCCTGCGCCAAGCCTAGGCCCAGGCCACCAAAAGGATGCTCCCGAGGTCACCTCATCTTTCCTGTTCTACAGGAGGTGGGAGGAAGAGCAAAGACGAAGGTGTGTGTGGAGGGAAGGCTAATGGGATTAGTCAAAGCTGACTCACTTAGAGCAGCAGCTCTAAAGTCACTTCTGCTCCGGGATTCTGAGTCTGAATGATTTTGTGGGTGTACCCCTGATTTGACAGGGCGTGAGGGTGCGCCTACAGGTCATGGGCGTGTGTGTGAACACTGAATGAGTGTGTGTATTTGCTCCTAGACATGTAGCATATTACTGTCGGTGTGCATATTAACTGTGATTGTGCATGGTATATGGGTGGGAGAAGGAAAGAAGTTGCTACCCAAGGGTACCAGAGGTGAAGCTTATGGGGTGGAGGCCAGTATCTGGGTCTCTGAGTCCAGACCAGGCCCCATGTGTATCCTTACAGGACTGTCCTAGGCTGTCTGGTTCTCAGGCTGGTTCAGGGAGCTCTTCCTCCTGCGAACCCCATGTTCCCACCAGTTTTCCCCCTACCAGGTGTACCCCCTGCACCCGCAGCTACTGTGGAAAATCTCATAGCTTCTGGAGGCAAGAAGCAAATCTGATTCCTGCATGTGCTCATGGGAGAGGCCTCAAGGAGCACCCCACTAACCCCCATCCCAGCTAAGGCCCACATCCAGGGCTGCTCTTTTCCTCTGTCTGGGCGGGTGCAGCCTTAGAGAGTGTTTCTGGCCAGCAAACATTCCCATCAAGTTTGTGCCTGTGTCATGCTGGTTATCAAAGATTTTCAATATTGCCCCTGTCCAATTCCCACACTCCCAGGTAACGTGCATATTTTAACCTGGAGCTTTAGGAGATCATGAGTTAGAGTATTACTCTTGTGCTCAAGCCTAGTAGAAAGTTTTTTTTTTTTTTTTAACAACCCTTTTTCATCATTCCTCCAAATGGCATGAAAGCACTAGCCCACCTTGCTAGCCTCAGCAAGCCAAATCCCTGGGTAAGGCTGTCAGCCATCTGTTAAACACTTGAGCTATTAGCTTGAGAGCAGAAAGTGTCAGATCAGAGTCTAATGACCCCCTTGGACCTCGCCCAAAGGGAAAGCTTTCTGAGTGAGCTCAGAGGGATGGGAGCTCTGGAGGATCCAAGTTCAGCTTCAAGTTAAATGCTCGCATGGAAGCTTAGCCTTGTCCTTTGCCCATGGGTGGAACATACCAGCCACACCCACAGCATTTCTAGGAAATACCCTCTTCTGCTCCCTGGGCTTTGGCTCCAGCTCCTCTTTGCAGAAATGCAAACAGGGGAGCAGCTTTCCACAGGTTCCTGCTCTACTGGGCTCCTCCTATGCCCACCCTATGACTTGCACCCCCCCCCCAACTGCTGTCCTCCCCATGTGGTGGCCCTGAGGACTGTGAGGTGGTGTGACAGAGAGGAGGTTTCCATCCCAGTTCTGCCACTTGGTAACTGGGCCAGTCTCCACCTCTTAGCTTTACTTTCCTTATTTATAACATGGGGATGATAACCGTGCCTCTTACTGTTGCCTTTAGGCTCAACTAAGACACAGGATCCAAAAGTACTTTGAAAAGCAAACTGTTGCTGGAAGTACACAAGCAGTGAGTTCAAAGCTCTGAGGCGCTACCCTCAGCCAGCTCCTTGGTCAGTGCAGGGTCTCACCATTGCCAGAGTCCCTTTTTTTATCCCCAGGGTGTGTGGGAAGATTTGTAACCAACAGTCATATAGTATCCCAGGCTTGGCAGAGACCTTACTTGAGCCATCATTAGATAATGCAAGCTAACATTTATTGAGCACTTATATGCTAGGTACTATTCCAATTGCTTTACATATATTATACTCGTTTAATCCCTACAACAGCCCCATAAGGGAGAAACTCTTATCATCCCCATTTACAGATGAGGAAACCAAAGCTTAACACACTTAATTGCCCAAAGTCACATAGCTAGTAAAGTGGGCCAAGATTTGAAGCTTGGCTGTCTGGCTCCAGAAACTGTGCTCTTAATCATTGTAATCTATGATCTCTACACAATCCTCACTGAACAGTGTTTTTTGTTTTTTTTTTTATCTCTGCCTGCATACCTCCTGTGATGGGGAGCTCATTACTTCTAAAGGTAGCCTGTTCTGACTTAACACATTTGTGGCTGCTAAAATCTTTTGGTGTGTCTGGCCATGCCTTTGGTGATCCAGATCATACAAAGATCTTAGTTTCCTGAAGAGTCAAGCAGGGGGTAGGTTAAAAACAGAAGGCTATAGAAAGCAAGCATTCTGCCTTGACACATACAGACCCTTTGATCCCATGCCTTCTGGCATGTCAACACCTTTTCTTCAAATGGAAGTTGAAATAAGAAGTAAGATGGTTCTTTCTACCTCAATATTGTTTTCAATTGAGAGCAGGTGAGCAGGCCTTGTTTTCTCCATTAGAGCCCGGGACATACTTGGTGCCTGCTGTATTAATAGGTGCTCACTAAATGCTGAATGAATGAATGAATGGACAAGTAAATGAAGGAAAGATTCACAGCCTCCTTTCCTGCCAGCCCCAATCTCCTGGAAGACTTAGTTTTGCACTGTGCTTTGAGATCCTGAAAAGCAGCATTTCCATGGTAACAAGGCATAGATCTACCACTCTACAGGGCCAAATTCTTTCCCGTCACATGGACTCTGAGCTTGCTCCAGAAAAGATCTTTAACTACCTTCAGTGTCTGCAGAGCAGGCCACTGTCAGTTGGGAGACCTGCGGAGTGGGCACTGCCATGGGTGGGTCCCCCAGCTTATATCTCCTCTGGGAACTTCCTGGACTGATCGACCTTGCTGGGGTTTCCATGGTAACAACACTAGGCTAATGGGTTGCCAGGGCGATGGTGCGCTACTGCTAAGATTGCACGGGACCGGACCACACAGGGCCACTGAGTTGAAAAGATGCTAATAACACCTTTCTGAGTCTCCATGACAACAACACTCAAGCATCGGGCAGGCTTTGTCCCAAATGCAGATTAGGCCCCCACCCTCCACACTCAGCCAGAAACGCCCTGGGAGGCCGGGCCACTGGGAACTGCCCTTCTCTCCCAAGGGGAAGAGATGGCCGGGGCTTGTTCCCTTTCGCTCCTTCTCTGCCCAGGGCCCCTCACCATACTGCTTTTCAGGGCGTCTGGTGGAAGCAGCCTGGGTTTGGGCAGTCAGGACTGTCAGGGAGAAGATCTGGGACAGGAGGAAGGCTCAGGCTGGTTGGCATGGGAGAAAATGGAGCTTTGGGGCACTTTGGGAGTTAAGTGCCTCTCCTGGTGTGGCTGTTCCCAGGCCATGGGGCTCATGCACACTGGGGCTAAGGAAGCAGCCAAAGAGCCATCTCCCCCTACCAAAGCCAGGAGCAGGGAGCCAGAGTTTTTAAACTATTTTTAAAGCCATAGCACCTATAAATTCCATCAAAGCAGACTGGGGGGCCCAGAACCTCACCCATTCGGCCTCATCCCTCACCCACCACAGTGTCTCCTGAGGCACCTAGGTTTCTGCGGATCACAATTTGAAAAAGCTCTGGTCTAGGCTAGTCCACCTCATGCTCCAGATGGAGGGGCTCACTAAGAACCAGAGAGGGCAAGTGATTTGCCCAAGGTCCCACAGCCAGTCATTAGCATAGCCAGAACTAAAACCCAAGACTGTCATGTGTGCAGGGCCACTCCCAATCAAACAGGATGTTACGACCTCTAACTTGGGCTCTGTGACTTCCAGAGGACCACTGGAGCTTCTGCTTTTCTACCTATTCATGGGGCTTATAATAAGGATCTGGGGAGGAGAGAAGGTTCCATGGTGGGGGCAGGCAAAAATGTTCAGAATGGACCTTCCAGATGTTACATTTGTGAACACCTACTATGTGCTAGCCATTAAGCTAGGATATGCTTTCGGTACTAGTTGTCATCTTATTTCTTCTTTACAATGAGCTATTGAGATGGGCATAATTATCTTCCTTTAACAGATGAGAAAACAGAAGCTCAAGGGGAGTTAACTAAGCTTAGGTGTGTTAAACATTGAGCATCTCTTCAGCAGGGCTGCCTCCTTACCAGCTCCAGCAGGGGTCTCTGGGGTGAATGCTGACCCACGGCCTGCCTCTGGTAACATCGACTGGAGGCAGGTGGATACATTCAAAGCATTAGAGACCCCTTCCTGCCTGCCCTCTTGCCCCCACTAAGTCTGCCCATCAGGGATGACTGTGGTGTCCATGCCATCTCCAAGGCCAGGTGGGTGTTACTTATTCACAACATGACAGAGCTGCTGGCCACAACAGGCAGAACATTGGTGAGTCGGGATGGAGATGGGGGGCGGCGGTGATTCCTAGTTGCCATGGAAATGCAAGAAAGTGTCATGAACACTACATCACGTAAAAGGTCTGTAATTATTCATTTAGACTGGGGCCTCAGCCAGTCACTTCCTCAATCCCTAAATGCATGGCCTTGCTGGGCCATGTCTAAGGCAGGTGGGTCCAGTGGGTGTGGCCTCTCCTCTGGCTGCCCAGGAACTGCCCACATGAGCAGTTCCCAGGACTGTGGCTTTCTTGGGACTTCACTGAGACTCCTCGGGTCACACCCCTCCACCTGGACATCCTTCCCTTCTCTGTCTTAGTCCGTTGTGCGACTAAAACAAAATACCTGAGACGAGGTTATTTATAAACAACAGAAATTTATTTCTCACAGTTCTGGAGGCTGGGACATCCAAGATCAAGGTGCCAGCAGGTTCAGTATCCGGTGGAAGCTGCTCTCTGCTTCAAGACAGTGCCTTGTTACTGAGTCCTCTGGAGGGGAGGAGCGCTGTGTCCTCCCGTGGCAGAATAGCAGAAGCAAAGGAACCCACTCCCCAAAGCCCTTTTTTGTGGCCCCTAATCCCACCTATGAGGGCTCCACCCTCATGACATCCCTCCAAAAGGCCTCGCCTCTTAATACAATCACACTGGCCATGAAGTTTCAACGCAGGAATTTTGGGGGATACATTCAGACCATGGCACCCTCCTTTGACCCCCACTTCCTGTAGGATCACTTTTCTGCCTAACCCTGCCTGCCTCCTGCCTCTCCATTTCACAACAGCTCTCCTTCATCCCAGCTCGTTTGCGTTTGCTTGCTCTTGCCATAGCAGCAATCACACTAGATCGGGAGCCTGAGCACTGACTCTGGGTCCCAGCTCTGTGACTCACTGGCTGTGTGTTCCTGGGCAAGTCATTTGACCTCTCTGGGCCTCAGTTTGCATCTCTGTAGTCTGTCTGCCAGTTGCGTTCCATCTCTAGACTGTAAGCTCTGTGGCTGCAGGGACAGGCTTCTATGGTCCATTGCTGTAGTTCTAGCCCCCTACAGGGGCACATAGTAGGTGCTCAATAAGTGTTAAATGAGCAGAGATAATGACAAGCTGCCCCTGTACCTCCCTCCTCTATTCCTTTTCCAGACTTTTCCACCCTGGCTGACTCTCCGTAGGGCCCTGCTATCCCTGCAAAGGTCTGAGAGACTCAGGGCAAAGCCTTCATGAGGGCTGATGGTTTAATAGACCCTTCCGCCTCTAAAGGAGGCTAGGAGGGTGGCACCTCAGGCCTCATGACAGGTCCAGGTGGTGTGGAGGTGTGGGGGCCTCTAGCAACCCCAAATCGTGCCCTGCTATGCCACCTCCAAGCAGGGGTGGCTGTGCCTTTGACCAATAGGGGCAGCAGCTCCATCTCAAGCTGCCTTTCTCAGCCAAAAGGCAGTATAGCCTAATGGTTAGGAGCATAAACACTAAAGCCAGATGGTCTGGGTTCGGATCCCAGCTTTACCACTTATCAACTGGGAGACCATGGGCAAGGCATTGAAATTCTCAGGGCCAGTTTCCTTATCTATGAAATGGCAATATTGATAGTGCCTGCCTCATAGGGATCGTGTGTTAATGCTGTATGTGCGTGTTTCTGATAATGCTTGGCATCAGGTAAGCAATCAGTAAAAATTGAAAGGGGAAGCAAGAAGGGAGATCTTTATCCCAAGCAAGGGTGGAGCATCCCTCCCTCTAACACACCCTCCCCCTACATTGCCACTAGCCCAGCTTCTGGTCAGAGTTGTCCTCTCTTCCCATGGGAAGAAAGCCCAGACTGGCTGTTCCTGTCTCACTGATTTGGACCCAATAGGACTCAGAGCAGGGCAGAGTTTTCTACCCCCATGGCTAGATCCTTCCCCCAACCCCTGCAGCAACAATCATCATTTCTCTATTTATAATGCATTTGTTGAGCACCTACTATATGCCACTCCCATACTTCCTCCAGTGTTGCTTGGACCAACTCTTTTTATTTATTTATTTATTAGTTTTTTTTTTTTTTTTGAGACAGAGTCTTGCTGTGTTGCCTGGGCTAGAGTGCCGTGGCATCAGCTTAGCTCACAACAACCTCAAACTCCTGGGCTCAAGCAATCCTCCTGCCTCAGCCTCCTGAGTAGCTGGGACTACAGGCATGTGCCACCATGCCTGGCTAATTATATATATATATTAGTTGTTTGGCTAATTTCTTTCTATTTTTTAGTAGAGACAGGGTCTCGCTTTTGCTCAGTCCGGTCTTGAACTCCTGAGCTCAAACGATCCTCCTGCCTCGGCCTCCCAGAGTGCTAGGATTACAGGCGTGAGCCACCGCGCCCAGCCTGGACCAACTCTTTAAACTCTGTTTAAATGAACTCCTACCTTAGCAGCCTGACAGTCCCTTCTTCCTTAGCATTGAGTCTCCTTCAAACTATGGCCCACCCGTTCTGCCACTCAGGGGACCAAGCCCTCCTTATTCTGTGCCTCAGTTTCCTTAGCTGAAAAACAAGAGTCTGGAAGGTCTTTGAGGCCCTTTGTAGCTCAGGTGGATTATAGATTACTTGTTGTCACTGGCTCCTTGTCCCAGGGTCAGGATGAGTTGTGTATGTCCTGGGAACTCACAAAGGGCAGGGCTTGGAAGCTTGAGCTCTGGGTTCCCTGCCTGCTGGGAAAGATACAGCGTGCTCTGGGTCTCCTTGGGAAGGGCTAAGGCCCATGGTTGGGGTGAGTGGGGCCTAAGGCAGGGATTCCCAAGAGACCTCCATCTCCCCGGTGAGTTTCCAAATGTGGCCCAAAGCAGGCTGGACTCCCACTGGAAGGGGAAGACAGGCCTTGCCAAGGCTGGATAAAGCAGCTGCCCAGATCTCGCTGGGGCCTTCCAGGCCTGGAGGGAGACTCTTTCACTGGGCTTATCAGCTGCCTGGAGAGCCATCAGGGCTGAGTGGCTGGAAGAGGAAGTAATGGGGACAGCGCATCTGCAGTGAGAGCGTGCATCTCACCAGCCCACTCTCAGGGGCTTCCTCACACCACTCTCACACCCCGAACCTCACAGTTTGGTTTGCAGCCCGTTGATATTTAAGGAATTCTTACTCATTTCCAGCTGTCACCTGCCCTGCTTGAACTGAAATTGTAGTCCCTCATTCCATTCCCTGTAGGGTGAGGAGAGTTCCTCAACCTTATAGGCACAAGGAAGCCAAGATCGGTTCTTGAGCAGAGGAACAGCATGCTGAACGTGTTGGGGCCTAGTGAGGAACCAGCACTGGACTTGAAACACTGGGAGACAGAGTACCTGAATTCTAGTCCTGGCTTGGCCATTTATTGCCCATCTGACCTAGGGAAAGCCACTTCACCTCTCTGCACTGGTTTCCTCATCTGTAAAATAGGAACAATGCCATTGCTTGCTCTACCCTACCTCACTGGGTAGATAATGAAGTTCAAATAAGAATGTACAGGCCAGGCATGGTGGCTCACGCCTGTAATTCTAGCACTCTGGGAGGCCGAGGCGGGCAGATCGCTCAAGGTCAGGAGTTCGAGACCAGCCTGAGCAAGAGCGAGACTCCGTCTCTACTAAAAATAGAGAGAAATTAGCTGGACAACTAAAAATATATATAAAAAATTAGTCGGGTATAGTGGCGCATGCCTGTAGTCCCAGCTACTCGGGAGGCTGAGGCAGTAGGATTGAGCTCAGGAGTTTGAGGTTGCTGTGAGCTAGGCTGATGCCACGGCACTCTAGCCCAGGCAACAGAGTGAGACTCTGTCTCAAAAAAATAAAAATAATAAAAGGTACAGTTGTCCTTTGGTATAAGTGGGGGATTGGTTCCAGGACACCTGCAGAGACCAAAATCTGCACATACTCAAGTCCTACAGTCTGGCCTGTGGAACCCTCGATAGATATGAAAATTGTTGGATCTAACAAATATTGTATTGTTGATCTGTGTTTGGTTGAAAAAAATCAGTATACAAGTAGACCCATGCAGTTCAAATGCATCAGCTGCATATGTAAAAGTGCTGCCCAGCGGCAGACAACAAGACGCCCTTCCTCTTCTCCCAGGAGTCTGTCTTCTACACTTCCCCTTCCCCTCCGCCATCTGCAGCGTTCATCCCTCCATCAGTTCCTTCCCCTCGGCCCTCAAATGTGCTCAGAGCTTCCCTGTCCCTCCACTGACATTCCTATTTTACATTTTACTTTCATCACCAAAATTCTGAGGCGAATGGTCTCTCAGACACCTTCATTGTCCCATCCTCCTACTCCTGCTCTCTGGCTTTCCCTCCTCCCCGCTCCTCGCCCTTCATCCTCCTCCATGTCTCTGCAGGCAGGCATCGGGGCCCATTGATCCTGTCCCCTCCTCATTCCTTTGGTTTCTGTGATCGGCAGCCTCTCCCATGAGCCCCAGCGAGCCCCTCACTCTAGTATTCCTGCCCTTGTCTAATCCCCTCCCCTTGAGTGTGGGCTGGACCCAGTGACTCGCTTCTAACAGACAGAATATGACAAAGGCGATGGGCTGTCATTTCCAAGATTATATTGTGAGACTGTGACTCCTGTCTTTCTCTCACTCTCTCACTTGCTTGCTCTGAGGAGCCAGCTGCCATGTTGTAAGCTGCCCTGGAGAGTTCCACGTGGCAAGGAAGTGAGGGTGGCCAGTAGCCAGCAAGAAAGTGAGGCTCTCCGTGCACCAGCCAGTGAACACCTGAAGGCTCTGCCAGCGGCCCTGTGAGTGAGTTTGGAAGCAGCTTCTCCCCCAGTTGAGCCTTGAGGTGACTGAGCTCTGGCCAACACCTTGATAGCCGCTTGTGAGAAACCCCAAGACAGAAGATCCAGCTAAGCCATACCCCGATTCCTGACTCACAGAAACTGTGAAATAAGGAATGTTTGTTGTTTTAAGCCATTAAGTTTTGAGGTAATTGTAAGAGTAAAAATCATTGCTGTTACTTTCCAGCACTTTGGACAACAGGGCTAACCAGGAAGAAATCTGGCTGGGCCTGGCTTAGTGAATAAGGTACAATGAAATCAACAGACATGGTGTGTGCCCTACTGACTGAAAATGAATGATCCCAGGCACACAGATGGAGGAGAACAGAAATACTGTCATTTATTAAATACTATCTGTGTGCCCAGCACCACAAAGCATTGCATCACATTCCGTGGAAGTAGAAAAAGCATCCATGACTTCAAACGACCTCAATTCTCCTAATAGGACAATGAGTACATAAATTGGGCATATTTATACAATGGTATACTATAGAGTTACATTGAAAGAGCTAGATGTTTCAACATGATAAATATCAAAAACCTAATGTGAGCAAAGAAAGCAGTTGCGAAAAGGTATGTACAGGATGTCATTGGTATTGTAGAAAGTTCAAACACTCAAAAAGCAAGAGGATCCAAACCAGCCTCCGTGTTTCTACCCCTGTCCCCCTACAATCTATTCTCAACATCACAGCTGGGCTAATCACTCACAATCGAAGTCAGATCATGTTGGGCCCTGCTCAGAACCTTCTGGTAGCTCCCTCCTGTCTCCCTCATTACAGTGGCAAATGAGGCCCTATGGGCTCTGGTCTCCATTACTTCCTGGTCTCGAGCCCTCCACTCCAAACACACTGGCCTCCTTGTTATTCCTTGTCCACACCAGGCACATTCCTACCTCAGGACCTTTGGACTTGTTCCTCCCTTGGCCCAGAATGTTCTGCTCCTGGCTATCGGCCTGGTCTACTCCCTCACGTCCTTCCGTACTTGCTTCAAACATCACCTTCTCAGTAAAACCTTCCCTACTCGCCATACTCAAAATTGCAGACCCTCTCCTTACTGTTCCCTTTCTTCCTTTACTTTTTATCCATAGCACTTACTACCATGTGTCATATCATACATTTTACTTGTCTATTTATGGTTCTCCTCTCCCCACCCTAGAATGTAAACTCCAGGAAGTAGGGATGTTTATCTGTCGTGCTGTCCACTGTATTTCTGGTGCCTGTGAGTTTGACACACAGTAGGCAGGGACTGGGGGCAGCTTCCACCCAGGAAGTTTTGTCTGTCGGTTGTGGAAGGCTTCCTGCAAGAATCTCAGTCTCACGCCCACAGCAAAAGTAGCTTCTGGCCCTGCCATACCTGACGGCTTCTCTGGATGGGTGGGTGGGTGGGAGTGTGACTACGAGAGCACGTACAGAACTGTGTGGCAATGGGGACGATTGGGAACAGGGTGGCGTGGCTCTGTGTGTGTAACTGTGGGGGTAACTGTGTGCATGTGCTCAGGAAGGGAGATGAGAAAGATGCCTGGCTGGGGCCTCTGGGGTGCGCCCAAGGCACAGAGGCCTAGTTAGCCCCTCAGATTCCATCTCTGGCCTCAGGCAGGTGGCCTAGCCAGACCTTTACAAGCAGTATCCCTTGAGGGATCAGGAGAGCTGGTGACTATTAGGCCAAACATCTCTGAGCAGGTGGGGGCGAAGCTTCAGGCATTTCCCGTCATGAGCCAAAGGAATGCCGGAGAAGCCCCAAGAACAATGGGGAGTTGACAGCCCCTCAGAGGACCTGTGACGTGGGCCCCGAAGGGGGCCGCACAGCTGCCTGCCAGAACCTGGGGCAGGGGAGAGGGTTGGCGAGGATACAGAGGAGCCTGTGGAATCCTTGAAGGAGGAAGCCGGAAGCAGCTGGGGAGGACACTGATAGGCATTTCCCGCCTCAGGATGCCCTCCCGCTTTCTTCACTGCCGCTGCAGCTGCAAAAGCAAAGGCTGCAGCTTCCCTCTGGCCTCGAATGTCCGTCCTAGAGGTCGGGAACTGTAGAGCCTGACGCAGCCCCCCCACTCCCAGCCTCCTTCCCCGTCCCTGAGGACCAGAGGCAGCTCCCTCCACCCACAGCAAGGTGCCCTTTGGGCCTAAAGGAAGGCAGGGGACAGTGAGGCCATGTTCTGCAGCTCTTTCCCTGCCTGACCCCAGGCTTGTGCTTTCTTTGCCCAAAGAGGGGCTGGTCCTGAGGGCATTTGGGCTTGGCTCTTGCCCTTTCTCTGGGGCACACACCACAGCAGGCTTGGGGGCACTGCTCAGCCTCCAAGTCAGTGAACAGCCGGGGCCCCAGGCAAGTGGAGGCCTCTCATCCTGGACAGCCTGTCTCACCTCGGTACCCTGTTCCAAGACTCCTCCATCTTTTCTTGCATTGCAACATACTCTAAGCATGCTCCCACCGACATACTCAGGTTGTGGTGACTCCCCCCACCATTTGTAGTAATCACGGCCACCCCCCTTCGTGATCCTCAATGGTTGCTCAAGGTTCCAGCATAGGAAGACAGGCTAAGGTCATATGTGAGCCCCAGCACAGAAGCTATGGCATCCTCCCCTCCCTTTTTCTCCCATTTAAGAAGGCCCGCTGGAGGAAAAATGACTTTATTCTAGGAGTAACTCCAACTCTGCCCTTATTTACAATAAGAATAATCATGGATCCAACCTCATTCATAGTACAAAGTTGCTTATTTGCAAACTTTGGTGCTTTATTATTAGTAACACACCTTACAACTGAGCTGCCTTAACTCGGCTGTTGACAGAGATGGCTCCACCCGGAGCCTGCTCTGGAATTTGATTGGATAAGAAGGGTTCTTCTGCTTCAGTGCAGGAGTGTAGTGGTGGGGACTACAGATCTAGGTGGCAGGCTGCACTCAGGCTGTGCACACAGCAGCAACAGCAGCAGTAACAACTGTGCTTGGTTCAAGCCACCTTGAACACTGGGAGGCAGCCCGCTCACTGCCCGCTAGGTGCACACCAGAAAGCTGGCGCCGGTTCAGAGAGGACTAGCTAAACTGATCTAAGGACAGAAGGGCGGTAGTGCCTGAAGACCAAAGATCAGGATACATTTCAGGAGATATAGACACGTGGAGCCCTTCAGTGTGAGAGAGGGAAAGGGGTCTAGAAATCATGTCCACCTCACTGTCCAGAACCTTCACTACACGCCATGTGTGGCTAAGGAGCACTTGAAACGTGGCTAGCCCAAGACAAGATGTTCTCTAAGGGTAAAATACACCCTGGAATTTGGAGAATTCAAAATATCTCATTAATACTTTTTATATTGATTATATGTTAAAATGATAATATTTTGAGTTCAATTACAAATGTACTATTAAATATATATAATTGCAAAGGGGCACAAAGAATCTTGTGGGGGTGATGAATATGCTCACTCAATTGTGATGATGATTTTTCACAGGTGCCTACATAGGTCAAAATGTATCAAACTTTGCACTTTAAATATGTGCACTTTATTATATGTCAAATAACACTCAATAACACTATTTTAAAAAATTCCTCTGGGAGGCTGAGGTGGAAGGATCACTTGAGGTCAGGAGTTCAAGAGCAGCCTGAGCAAGAGCGAGACCCCGTCTCTACTAAAAATAGAAAAATTAGCCGGGTGTTGTGGCACAAGACTGTAGTCCCAGCTACTCAGGAGGCCGAGGCAGGAGGATTGCTTGAGCCCAGGAGTTTGAGGTTGCTGTGAGCTAGGCTGACGCCACGGCACTCTAGTCTGGGCAACACAGCAAGACTCAGTCTCAAAAAGAAAAAAAAAAATTCCTAAGTAGCTTCCTCATTGCTACCATAGAGGACAAAAGAGAACTGATTTCATTGTTTTCCCCAATGTGGCTACTCAAAAATTTAAAATTACACATGTCTTGCATTATATTTCTATTGGACAGGGCCGGTCTAGTGACTCCAATCCATTTTAACATCATGAAACTGAAGCCCAGAGAGGGGAAGGAGCTTGCTCATGTAATGAGGTGGAGAACATATTTTCACTTAATGGCTGCATTGGAATGCACAGGGCAAGAACTACCTTTGTTGGTAAAAATAACTAGATAAGTTCCTGAGGGTAGAAAGTGATTCCTCTTCCCTACCTTCACACACTTAATAGGTACCCAGGCTTCAAGGGTGGGAGAGGCATTTGGAGCAAACTCAGAAACCCTGGAGGCAAAGGGTGAGGAGCAGAGAGGAAGGGGGACAGAGGAGCCAGAGGGATGGAGGAAGTCTGTTGGCCGTGTGATATGACCCCCCTGCCAGGATTCCATCTCACCAAAGATCTTCAGTAAATTTCACTACTCACATTTTCTTGGTGAGTCTAGGGATAAAGAAGGGTCTAGGTTTCATGCTTTATGCAATGTGGCGAAAGCAGAGACCATGCCCACAGCTGCAGGAACTTGGCTGGCACAGAAAGCCATGAGAATACAAATTTTTCCTATTCCTCTACCCTGAAAAATTCACAGATATCTTGGGCAGGGATCTTGACATGCACTGGTCATGGCACGGGGTAGAGGTGGGGCTCAAAGCATTGTCATTTGGATCTCAAGGGGCATGGAGGATCCTGGTAACTCAGGGATCCACTTGTAAAGAATTGTAAAGGAAAAATATGATCAGAGTGATTGCAACTTTATTTCCTACCTCCCACTCATTGATTCAGCAAATGAACCAAAAGGTATTAAGGAAGCTTCTACTGCAGGCAAGGCTAACACCCACCCTCTCCATGCTAGGTGCTGTGAAGTATACAAAAAGCCATGGTCACTTGAAGCCCACAGAGAAGTCATTTCAGCAAGAGGTGGTACAGGCAAAGAACAGAGATTGGATGGCAGATTGGTTAAAGGTGTGTGGGAATGCTTGGGACCACTGAGAAAATAGTCCAGCACCCTGGTAGAGCCTGAGTCCAGCCTCCATGGACAACGGGTCTGACTCATGGAAGTGCTGGATGTGTCTAGAATCCTTGGGCAGGAGGGAAAGAGAGAAAAGCAAGTGGGCAGCATCTGGAGGCCCAAGCTCAGCAGGAACTGGGTAAGTCATATGAGAAGGGGACCAGTGGGTTGCATTTTGTGGGAAGGAAATGTGTGGTGTTTGGCTCTGAGTTCAGGATTGATCTGGCTCTCTTGGGAGCCAGAATCCCGGGACTAGAGTGGGCATAAAGCAGCCCAGATCTGGTCCAGGGGGCCTCATGGCTACCATCAGGGGACAACATGATAGAGGCTGTTGGACCATCCCTTCACTCCATGTGAGCCAGCACCAACTGTGACACACATAAGTCACTGGTGATGGGTCCCATCCCTCACCTTCTCGTGGGTCCTGTTATCTTCCCCTCAACTCCATGCAATCCTTTACCAAGGATCTGTTGAGCACCTCCTGGGTGTAAGGCTCCATGGAAGGTCCCAGCCCTGGGCTAGTAGATACATGTGCATATATTGTTATGATACCAGGTAGTTAGTTCACTGCAGAGATACAGCTAAAAGGGTATGGGAAGTTCAAGGAGGGAGAGAACATTCCCACTGGGGTAGACCAGGAAGGCTTCATGGAGGAGGTGGCATTTGAGCTGAACGTTGAAAGAGGGTAGGATTTAGATATTAATTCCTAACACTTAGTATAGTGCTTACTATGTACCAGATACTCTTCTAAGTGCATTTGCAAATAGTAACTTATTTAGGGCTTACCACAGTCCTACAAAGTAAGTGCCATTGTCACCCCCATTTAACAAATACAGAAATGGAGGCACAGAGATTTTAAATGATTTGCCCAAAGCCACACAGATGGTAATCAGTGGAGCTCAGAATCAAACCTAGACAGATTTCATGTTCATAACACTATGCTATACTGCCTCTGGGATGGGCAGAAATGGGTGGGGGCAGGGTGGTCCAAGCAATAGGAAAAAATCAGGGATGCAAGAAAACAGCCCCCTTTTGGAAAGCTGGGATGCACGTGGTATGGCGGGAGTGTCTGGTGCATGAAGGGAGTGGTCCAAGATGG
This sequence comes from Cheirogaleus major, assembly GCA_963574435.1. Taxonomy (NCBI): domain Eukaryota; kingdom Metazoa; phylum Chordata; class Mammalia; order Primates; family Cheirogaleidae; genus Cheirogaleus; species Cheirogaleus major. Next base: position 1,425 of record CAUYPO010123342.1, on the reverse strand, counting down.
GGTAGAAAAGGAAGGTGGCTTCATGCTAAGTCTTCAGGCACCTGAGGGCAATGGGTCTTGTGGCGCTTTGAGGGATACAGTAGCAACACTCACCCCAGGCAGCCTGACTCCAGAAAGGAGTCATTCCCCTTGGACCAGGCTCAGCCGAGGCAACACTGCTCAATTCCCAGAGGTCCTTGCTGAGCCCCTTGGGCCAGCCACTAAGCTCTAAAGCAAGTGTTCATTCAAGGACAAAAATGGAAAATTCATCATGCTCAAGGCAGGAAATTCCACAGTGAAGGCCTCTTGAGCTGCATCATTGAAGCAAGAGCCATCCCCCGTGCAAGACAGGTCCCATTCCTGTTTTGTTTGTTTGATGACTGAATGTTGTTATTCCCTGCTCTGCCTGTGTTTATGTCGGAAAACATTTGCCATCAGAAAACAAAGTCCAGGCAGGGGCCCCGCCAATGCAGCCGACCACGGAGCCCTTCACTCCAGCATTTCCGGGCTTGCTCCCACCTGATGGATTTCTCAAATGAATGACATTAAAGATCTTCTCTTCTAGCTAACCTTTCGTCTTAAAGGGACTGTGGAAGCCATTTGATGCTGGAAGCAAAGCAACTTCTGGACTTGGTCTTCTCACCTATCTCCAGCCTGGGTGAGAAGTCAAACAGGCCAGTTCCACAAGCCCCAGCAAGCAGGAGCAGGGAACCTAAGGCCTGGACCCTCGGGCTTCTCTGTGGATGACCCGGCTCCATAGGCCTGGGAGAGCAGCTCTAAGGCAGCAGTTCTTGCAGAATCAGGTCTCAGAACTGGAATGGAAAAGGAGAGGCGACACCCCCAGCTTCCAGTATGAGCACCCTTATCTTGCGGATGAAATAACTGAAACTCAGGAAAAAGGGAGGAGGATAACGAAGAGACCCAAAGAAAGGAAAGAGTAGGGAAGTGGTGCCGAAAATAAAGGCTAAAAAGGAAACAGAATGAGAATTGGCCCCGCAACCATCTGGCCAGTGGACCCTCTGTGCCTTTCTTGTGCCCCCCAGCCCCCTCCTTGGGTGTCTTGCCTGGGCCTGAGTGACATGTCTTTCACCACTCACGGCCCTCGGGTCCCTGCTACCAGCCATCGGACAGTTGAGCACATCCCAGCGGGCCCCGAGTGGAGTTTGGCCACCCCATCCCTATCCTTCCTCTCCTTTGAGGTCCAGCCTGTCCTCTGCTGTGGCCCTCACTGCCCTTACCCTCTTCTTAAACAACATAAATCTGGGCTGCATAGTTTAGCACTTGGCCATGTACCCAGTACCCCATGGTGTGGGGCGCGGCGGCAACGCCATTCTAAGATGGCGCCCGTATCCGGTGGTCATTTTGCTATAAACAACTCTTGAGCATGCGCAGTGTTGGTCAGGTCACAGGAGGTGCCGGTTGTGTAATTATGTAAATGAAGGATGC
>CAUYPO010123341.1:0-18066 GCA_963574435.1 Cheirogaleus major | reverse complement strand
TGTGCATAATGCTTTGGAAAAATGGGTCTTTTATAGGAAAAAAAACTGGGATAACTGATTTCTATGGCTTTCAAAGCTAAAATATATAATATACTAAACCAACTCTAATATTGCTTCTTGTGTTTTACTGTCAGATTAAATGACAGCTTTTATGGATGATTAAATTTTAGTACATTTTCAAAAAAAAGAAAGGAATGTATAGTGGAGCATACCATACATCAGAAATGAGAATGTTTAGCTTGATGAATTTTCTGCAGTGAACACCCCAAAGTTACCAGCTCCCAGATCAAGACATGGAGCATCACCAACCACCCAGGAGGTCCCCTCAGGCCCTTCCCTGTTGCAACCCCACACCCAAAATATATATTACCTGACTTCTAATACTGTAGATTAGTTCTGTCTGTTTTTTTACTTTATCTAAATGAAATCACACGGCGTGTACTATTGTGACTTCTTTCGTTCATTGCTGTGTTTGTGATGTTCATTCATTTGCTTCACGCTCATCCTCATTCCTGAGTAGAAATCGGTCTTATTGAATATACCACATTTATCAATTTTACTGGTAATGAATATCTGGGTTGTTTTTAGTTTTGGGCAATCTCATCGTGCTAACAAGAACATTCTTATACCTATCTTTTGTGCACGTATATATGCATATATACATTTCAGTTTGATATAAAAATGGATTAGAAAAAAGGGATTGGAATTGCTGGGTAATTGGATATGCTGATGTTCAGATTTAGTAGATGTAGATAGCGCCAAATAGTTTTCCAGAGTAGTTATGACCATGTCACTACCAGCTGCGGTGGCTTGGAGCTTTAGTTATCCCATAGTACTTAGTATTGTCAGATCTTTTTACTTGTCCTTCTCATGAATATGCAATGATATCTTGTTGTGGTTTCAGTTTGAATTTCCCTGATGTATACTGATATTAAACACTGTTTTACCTAACGTTTCCCTATTTGTCAAATGAATATTCTCTTATGTGAGTGTCTGTTTGAGTCTTTTGCCCATTTTCCTATTGGGTTGTCTGCCTTTTTCTTTTAAATTTGTAGAAAATTCTTTATATATTCACCATACCAATCTCTTGTGAAAATGCATATTGCAAATATCTTCTCCCACTCTGGAGTCTGCCTTTTTACTCTCATAATGGTGTCTTATGATGAGCAGAAGTTCTTAATTTTAATAATATACAATTATTTTTTCTCCTTTATGGTTAGTGCTTTTCACAACCTGTTTAAGAAATTTTTGCCTACCTCAAAATCATGAAGGTATTCTCCTAAGATTTTTTAAAAATAGTAGCTTTATTATTTTATCTTTCATATTTATATTTATCATATATCTGGAATTACTGTTGGTGTAGGGTGTGAGGAAGGGATGAGGGGATAAGGAGAGGTTCCCCTCACCTTCCCTTACGGGTATCCAGTTGACCTAGTACCACTTATAGAAAAATCCATATTTTCCCTATTGCTCTGTAGTATCACCTTTGTCATAAATCAAGCAACTATATACGTGTGTTTCTGGATTCTCTGTTCTGGTTGCTGGTCTATTTGTTTATGTTTGGGCTATTTCCACACTCTCTTAATTGCCTGTAATTTATTTTTAACTTTTCTGTATCTTTTTGGTTTAGACATATCCCTTATTAGCAGCATATATAACTGGATTTAAATGTTCTAAACTCACCTTGAAAATAATTGTCTTTTTAAAAAGGGGATTTTTTAGGGTGACTATACTATATTATTATACTACATATCATATATGTCAAGATAGCTAGAAAAGAGAATCTTGAAAGTTGTCACCACAAAGAAATAATAAGGGTTTGGGGCAATGAACACACTAACTACCCTGATTTCATCATTATACAGTGTCACATATACTGAAACATCATACTGTACACATAAACATACATAACTATTATGTGTCAATTATAAATACAATTTTTAAAAAAGAAAAAAAGGAGTTTTACTAAGGCATTTATATTTATTGCTATAGGTAATGTGTTTGGCCTATTTTTATGTTTTCTGTTTTGATTTATTTCATGTTTTCTTTCTTTTCATTGTTTTATCTTACTTTTAAAACATCTAAACCCTAAATACTTGTAACTATTAAAATTGTCAGTTTACAAGTATTAGTTAATCCATTCTCAGTCGCCTCTTTGGTAGCAACTCTGCTGTGGCCGCCTGAGTTGGTCCTGAGTCCCTGTGCTCTGCAGGTGGGATCTTATTTCCTGCTTCTGTGTCTACTCCCTCTCATTGGCTCTCTTGTGTTGTCCTTTCTTTTGGTCTTCCAAAAGACTTCCCCAGCTCCCTCATTGTTGATTCTAAAGCATTGTTTTTGCTCTTAACCATTTTATTGTAGATTTTTTTAAATCGAAATTTTAGTTTTCTAATGTTTTGCTTAGTTTCTTAGCCTCTGGGCCAAGAGATACACCATAAGAGACCAGAAGAAAGGAATTATGCCTTGTTTTGTTTTGTTTGGACCTGGCAGATCTGTTATGTGTTGCAAGCAAACCCTCTGGGCTTTCCTGCTTTTGTGTTTGCAGCCTAACTCCATGGTCTCTATAAGTTAATGAATAATCTTCCCTGATGTTGGTAATAAATTGACTGTTAGTCTCAGTTTTTGATGCTGTGAGATTTCATATTTTCTGTGAGTAGGATAGATTTTAATAAAGCACTGAGCGAGGTCCCCTCTGAAATTGCTAACAGTTAGAACGTAGAACCTCTTCCTCCAATATTACATGTACTACATCTTTCTAATATACTTTTTCACGAATATATATATATATATTTTTTTTTTTGAGACATTGGTGTCATCAACCTCAAACTCCTGGGCTCAAGCAATCCTCCTGCCTCAGCCTTCTAAGTAGCTGGAACTACAGGTGCTACAGGTACCACGCCTGGCTAATTTTTCTATTTTTTGTAGAGACAGGGTCTCGCTCTTACTCAGGCTGGTCTTGAACTCCTGGCCTCAAGCGATCCCCCTGCCCCTGTCTCCCAAAGTGCTAAGGTTACAGGCATGAACCACCATGCCTGGTCAACAGATATATTTTTAAATAATAAGTAAAACTATAAACTTAGAGGTTTCATGTTTTAGCGATCTTTCAACCTTGGTATCTCATTATTATTATTTTTTTTTCTTTGAGACAAGGTCTTGCCCTGTTGCCCAGGCTAGAGTGTAGTGACATGCCCACAGCTCACTGCAACCTCAAACTCCTGGCCTCAAGCGATCCTCCCACCTTAGCCTCCCAAAGTGATAGGACTACACACCTGACCTCATTAATTCTTTATAAATTATTCAGTGCCGTTCACTCACCTTTGTAATAGCCTCCTCTGTGAACCAGAGTGTTGCATCTTCCACTAGCTGTGTAACCTTGTATAAGTCACTTACTCGCTTGGTTCACTCAATCCAGACAATGAAATCATTACATTAAACCGATTTCTAAAATTTCTTACAGTTAAAAATCCCATACTTCCATATGATGTCTTACATAGTCATGCTTGTTTTTAAAACTTACATTAAAATCGGTCACAAAACAAACCAACTTGCAGAAATCACAGTTGTTGGCATTAATAAGATTTCTTTCTCAGCAATTTCTTTTCATTGATTTTTGCCCAGGCATTGTGGTAGTGAAGTGCTTGTTCATAACCAAAATATACCTGATCTGCTACTTCTCACTGCTTAGGAGGGTTAAGTTAGTGGCTCAGCACCAGATCCATAAGGCCTTTGAAATTGCCACTTCACAGGCTTCTGCGGGGAACAGTGTGTGGCTAATGTATTAATCCACATGTTGGGGACAAGCAAGATCTTGCAGTGGGGGTAAGAGTCATCTTTTCAATTGTCTGAAAAGATAAAAGGTAGTAAAGAGACATTAATGGGCCAGCACGGTGGCTCACACCTGTAATCCTAGCACTCTGGGAGGCCGAGGAGGGTGGATCGCTCAAGGTCAGGATTTCGAAACCAGCCTGAGCAAGAGCGAGACCCCCGTCTCTACTAAAAATAGAAAGAAATTAATTGGCCAACTAAAAACATATATAGAAAAAATTAGCTGGGCATGGTGGTGCATGTTTGTAGTCCCAGCTACTCAGGAGGCTGAGGCAGGAGGATCGCTTGAGCCCAGGAGTTTGAGGTTGCTGTGAGCTAGGCTGATGCCATGGCACTCTAGCCGGGGCAACAGAGTGATACTATGTTTCAAAAAAAAAAAAAAAAAAAAAAGAGACATCAATGATGCTAGAAAACATGAAGTTATATATCTTCTTTTCTGTACATAAATTTTATATTGTTTTTCCTACTGTTCTACCCAAGAAGGGAGCCATTTCTATGTAGTGTTTCTGTTTGTTTATTTATGCCAAAATCAGGCCCTGTGGTAGAGTACCACTATAAGAATAATCTAGTGGGCCAATGAATCATCACATAAAGCCAAAACATCCAGGTATAAATAAAATAAAATGCAATCCAAGTCTGCATATTTTATCTCTGCATTACTGAATGGGGCACTTTGCAGCCGCTGCATAATTGAGCAGCTTTCTCTCTGTCTGCTTCACTTTGGAGCTGTGTACATGGAACCTGTGTGGGTACAAGCCCGAGATGGCGCTATTGCGGCAGAACGTTTCTTTCACTGTTTAAATGACTCCTTATAAAATGAAATAATAAAATAAAATAATTGCTTTCTATGCTAAAAAGAAGTTTTAGTAAAGATTTTAAAGTGTTGCCTTGAAAAAATTTCTCAGATTCCACGATGGGAATGATTTTAGCATCAAAGACATTGTTTCCAGCTTGTAAAACACCATTTTTACCCACAATGAAGCGAAGTTTAATCCTCAGGAAAGCAGGGTTAGCACAGACCTGTGGCATTTTAGTACCAGAGATTCTTGGAAATGACCTGTGAGATTTATAAAAAGCTTCCACCAGTGAATTCAGAGGGAGGCGAAATGAAATGTGTCCAACACTCTGCCTAGACTGCATTTGTCTTGCAATGAAAAGGCCTTTAAATGAAAGGCAGGTGTTGCTCTGGAGCCAGGTGAGACAGTGATCATAAAATACAAATTTATCTACTTGAGGGGTGCAGGGCATATGGCCATGTACATCAATGGCAGTGTTGGGGTACCCAGTGATCGTTGGCCGGGCTACATAGACACCCACGGGTCAGGATATTTTTAAAACAAAAAAAGTTGGTGAGGAAAAGTTTTAAACAAGAAGCCTCTGTTTTGAGGTTGTAAGGATTTTATTTTATTTTTTTGAAGCACATCAGAATTTAAGGCAATTTAAGAATAACAAAAAAAAGTTAGCAACAAAGAAAAAGTAGTGCAACATGTATGTACAATCTGTCATCAAGAGTTATCACTTTGTAAGCAAAACGTTGCCCAGTCTTTGTGTTAGGAGGGGTCCTACGTATTATCTAGTCCAACCACTATGTTTCACATTTGTTCAGGCCACAAACATTTATTCAGCCCTACTATGCACCACACAGAAGAGAAATCTGAGGCCTGGAGGAATTGAGTGGTTTTCCAACATCACACAGAATCTAGTTAGCTATGTAGGTAACAAATTATCCCCAAACTTAGCAGCCTAAAACCACACACACTTACTATCTCACGGTTTCTGTGGGTAAGGAATCCGGGCACAGGTTGGCCGGGTCTCTGCTTCAGGTTCTGCTCACAAGGCTGCAATCAAGGTGTCAGCAGGGCTAGGATCTCATCGGAAGGCTCAACTGGGCAAAAGCCCACTTCCAAACTCATTCATGAAATTGTTGGCAGAATTCAGATTCCTGAAGGTTGTTGGACCCAGGCCGTCAGTTTCTCACTGAATGTTGGGTGGAGGTGTTTCAACAGTTTGCTTCATCTAAACCAGTAAGGCAGTAAATCTGCTAGCAAAATGGACGTCACAATCTTTTGTAATCGAATCATGAAGTGAGCCCCCATCACCTTTGCCATATTCAACTGGTCAGGGGGCAAGTTGCTTGGTCCAGCACACACTCAAGAGGAGGGGATTGTATAAGATCACAAACATCAGGAGGTGAGGGTCCCAGGGCGCTACCTTAGAAGTTTGTCTACTATACAGAATACATGGCAGGACAAAGTAAACTACATTGTGTTTACTACCTGCTACCACAACAGACTTTAGGTAAACAACAGAGAAAATTAGGTTTCTCTTTTTTGAGCCATGTAGAATGGTATCAGAGAAGAAATCCAGTTGATTTCCATCCAGAAATTTTATTTTTTTAATATCCCACCAACTGGTTAGCATTTTAAGGCAGTCATCAGAAAATGTTTTCAGTAAAGCAGTCATAATCCAAGAAGCTCTTTCTTCTCATTCCCTACTTTAATCCACTGAAATTAGGGTAACTGCATAATTTATCACCCAAACCAAGACACTTTAGGGAGTGAAAGAAGGCACTATTAGTAATTACATTAGAAACTACAGGAGTAAACCAGGACCATCCTAGTAAACTTGGCCATATGGCCACCCTACTTATAGCCACGATGGGAAACAATCCTTCAACTTGGAAGCTCAAAGATTGAGTTGTGAAGAAGAAAAGAGAAAGATGGAATCAACCCTGACCATCAGTAGGGTACGTACGGATCTGCAGCCAGATTACGCTGCCACTCTATATCTGAGTTGGCTTCTCTGTGAGCCTTTTCATGCAATCAGGGACCTCTGGGAGCCCTAAAAAAGGCTTAATGCTCTTGTATCACCTCCATTACTGTCACTTCTTGTTTCTCTCTGTTGATTTCATGAACAAATAGGAGATGTACCATGCCTCTTTCAGGGTTTTGTGATAGCTCTGTTGTTCTAGATCCCTTTTATTTTATTTCATTTTTAATATTTCCAAATGCAGTTATGCAGAATATATGGGCAAGTTTGTCAACTACCAGTGTTTGAATGAATGGGGTCATTTCTTGATATATAACATTGACACCACATTTTCAAAGGAAAACATTACTTCAGTGTTTCATCAAAGGCTTATTTAAACATGAAAATCTGAAATACCACTGTCTCTTAGTTGTCAATTCCTCTTCCTCTTTTAACACTCATGCTATATACTTCCAAACGAAGCGCACAGCAGACATTCACAGAACCAGTTATTGATTAGTAAAAGACAGCAAGCATTCAAATATTTTTGTTGAAGTTCTTGGAGATACTAACTGCCTACAAGGCGAACATTTCTTTGGTACCAGTGTCTGTTGAAATGAATATTTTCATTGAGAAACAAAAGCTGGTAAAACATTTACTTAGTTTGAATCCACGTATTTACTACTTGAAACAGAGTTTAAAACACGCATGAAAATAATTTCTGTATGTACATGGCATCAACTAAAAGTGAGGTCTAGGGAAATTTTTCCTATAAAAGACTTCCCAGGAGTAAACTCCAGTTGGCCTTCTGTATCTGTGGGCTCTGCATCCATAGATTCAACCAGTCTTGGATGGAAGATATTTGGAAAAAAATTGCATCTATGCTGAATATGTACAGACATTTTTCTCATCATTATTCTGTAAGCAATACAGTATACCAACTAATCTTTTTAATAAGAGAAAAACAAACAGATTTATTAACACATGCAGTGCCCATCACAGAGGACAAATCTCAATGCCAAGTAACTCATAGCAGTGGCTTAGAACTCTGGCTTATATGATTTTTTTCTTTTTAGTATAACAACTATTTACATTGTATTAGGAATCATAAGTAATCTAGAGATGATTTAAAGCATACAGGAGAAGGTGCAGAGATTGCATGCAAATACTACGCCATTTCATATGAGGTATTTGAGCACCCGGGGATTTTGGTATCCAAGGGAAGTCCTAGGACCAATCAATCCTCCTAGGGTACCCAGGTTGACTGTATACGTGTCACCAAGCTTGTCCTCTGGTGGCTCCTTAGAGAACAGCACGTCCAGGTCGAAACTGTCCAGTGGAGATCTCTTCCTTGTTTTCCAGCCACTCAAACAAAAGAACCATGGTAATCTTCACAGTCCCATCTTCACATCCATTTAACTATCTCTGCACTTTTTCTTGACAGAAAAACTAAATATATATATCTGACAAAAAATTACAAAAAGGCACACAATCAAATGCACAGCACTCCCACGCCCAGAGGCAACCACTATTTAAATTTTTAATTACTATTATTTTTTATTGATAAATCATAATTGTATGCATTTATGGGGTACACTGTGATGTTTTGATGTATGTATGGGATGTGAGATGATTAAATCAAGTTAATTAACATATTCATCACCTCAATTATCTATCCTTTTTTATGGAGAGACATTGGAAATGTACTTGGTTATTCTGAAATACAATACATCATTATTGACTGTAGTCACCCTGCTGTGCAATAGATCTCCAAGCCTGTTTCTCCTGCCTGTCTGACACTTTGTACCTTTTGATCAACATTCTCTATTCCCTCTCTCCCCACTCTTCCCCTAGCCGCTGGTAACCATCATTCATTCTACTTTCTACTATGAGTGCAACTTTTTTAGACTCCACATATAAGTGAGATCATGCAGTATTTGTCTTTCTGTGCCTGGCTTATTTCACTTAGTGTAATGTCCTTCAGGTTTATCCATGTTATTGCAAATGACAGGATTTCCCCCTTTTAAGGCTGAATAGTATTCCATTGTATATGTGTACCCTATTTTCTTTATCCATTCATTTATTGATGGACATTTAGGTTGATTTCATATTTTGGCTATTGTGGATAATGTTGCAATAAACACACAGTACCGATATTTGTTTTACATAGTGATTTCAGTTCCTTTGGATACACACCAAGAAGTGGGATTACTGAATCATATGGTAGTTCTATTTTTAGCTTTTTTGAGAAAACTCCATACCTTTTTCCATAATGGCTGTACTAATGGACATTACCACTAATAGTGTATAAGAGTACTCTTTTCTTCACATCCTTGCCAACACTTATCTTTTCTCTTTTTGATAAAAGCCCTACTAACAGGTGTGAGGTGATATCTCATTGTGGTTTCAATTTGCACTTTCCTTATGGGTAGGGATGCCGAACATTTTTTTCATGTACCTTTTGGCCATTTGTATATCTTCTTTTCAGAAATGTCTCTTCAGGTCCTTTGCCTATTTTCTAACCAGGGTATTTGTTTTCTTGCCATTGAGTTGTTTGAGTTTCTTACATATTTTGGATATCAACCCTTTATCAGATGTATGGCTTGCAAATATTCTCTCCCACTCTGTGGGTTGTCTCTTCTCTATGATTGTTTCCTTTACTATGCAGAAGCTTTTTAGTTTGATGTGATCCCATTTGTTTATTTTTGGTTTTGTTGCCTGTGCTTTTGGAGTCATATCCAAAAAACTGTTTGCCAGACCAATGTGGTAGCGCTTTTCCCGTATGTTTTCTTCTAGTAGTTTTACAGTTTCGGGTATTATGTTTAAGTGTTTAAAGATTTTGAGTTGATTTTTGTAAGTGATGTGAGACAAGGGCCTAATTTCATTTTTTTGCATGTAGGTATCCAGTTTTCCCAACACCATTTATTGAAGAGACTATCATTTGCCCCTTGGTGTGTTCTTAGAAACTTTGTTAAAAATCAATTGACTATAAATATGTGGATTTATTTCTGGGCTTTCTATCCTGTTCCATTGGTTGATGTGTCTCTTTTTACAAAGATGACCATTATTAACAATTTCTTTCATAGCCTTCTAGAATTTTTCTAAGTATATACAAGCAGATAAATATTTGTATCTATTATTCTTCTTTCTTTCTTTCTTTCTTTCTTTCTTTCTTTCTTTCACAAAAGGGGAGAATATTATCATACTTTAAAAAAAAGTAACAGTATACTTTGAATATCTTTCCACATCAGTACTTATTTGTTGATCTGCCTCATTATATGTAGCAATACCCCAAGTATTCCACTTATGGCTGTACCATATTTAATGTAGCCAATCCTTAACATTTAGATTGTTTTCCGTTATTAAAAATTTGCTACTGGGTACATCCTTGTCTTTGTGTATGAGTGCAAGTATTTCATTTGTAAATCGTTGGAAGTAGAATTGTGGACCAAGGAGATGTACATGTTTTTATTCTAATAAATATTGCCAACTGATTGAGTCTATGTACATTCAAAATGTCTTCAGATACAGAGCCAATTCATACTTCCTTCTGCAGAGAATAACCATCTTATTTCACACACATTAACTTGTGTGTCACCAAACTAGTTTGTCATTGTTTCATAGGCAAAAACCTTTTTTTTTTCTGATTTAATTTTCTTGAATTATAATTATGGTCAAGTATCTTTTCATATATTTGTATGCCATTTATATTTTATTTTCTATGAACTGCATGTTTCATCTTACTTGCCCATTTTTCTACCAGATTCTTGCTCACCCCCGCCCCCTACCACCCGCTGCAATATGAAAACTTCCACTAGCTTTGGGTATAGTTGTGCATTTCTATAGATATACACCAAATCCTGGATCAAGGGTTCTCTGGAGCAATCTAACTACCATAATGTTCTTATAGACTATTTTTATTACCCTTTAGTTGCTATGGCTCTGGGCTTTAAAAAATACACAAGGTCTGTCTTTTACAGAATGGATTTCAATTTTTAATGTCAGCTCTTAAGAAGGCCTCACTGCCATCCTTCCCTTAATGACGTGCCGGTGCTCAGCATCAGTGTACAGCATTCTGTTTCTATGAAGGCATTAACTCTGGTCCTGGTTTTCATTGGCTTTCTCTGGAATCCTGTCAAATACTGTGGTGATAATAAAAATAATTCTGTGCTTCACTTTGAAGTGTTAAAGTTGAGGGTCACTTGGAGAGGCTGATTTTATCTGGCCAGTGTGGGAAGGGTTTATGAAAGTGGGATGCAGGGGTTTGTCTTGATCTAGCTAATGTGACTCTTCAGAGAGGCTATGTAAATAGAATATATTTATCCATTCTTTTGATTTATATATTTTCTTAAAGGTCATGATTTACATTCTGGTTCTCTTTTTCTCCTTATGCTGCTTTCTGAGAAATGCAAAACCCAAGGGGAGAAAGAACCATATTCCAGGATCTGGCTTTTGGGAGATTGTCAAATGTAACTCCCATTAGCATCCTTGGAGGCGAAGCACCACAATCCTTCCTACCCCGGCCAAATGCCTGGAGGGTAATGGATTGTCTTCCTCTCTGCACTCCATGGGAGATACTCTCAATGGTTTATGCATTCTGGCTGGAACATACTCCCTGCAGACATGAGGGGAGAATTCTTCCTGTTTCCCCAGCAGAGGTCCGCTGAGAATGCATCTGGCTCACAAAGTGTAAACCCCTTGTATTGTAAAGAGAAGATCAAGGGCAGCGTTGGCACTAAGTGGTTGTTCAAAAGGTTCCAACTGTTCTAAGTTTTCAAAAACAAAGAGTGAGTTTTTGTTGCTTTAGCCTTAGGGAATACTTGAAGAAGGTGTCTTTAAACACCCCCTCAAAATGCCCAGATTTTTGCAGGAGGAAAGAAAACCATAATGGGAACAAAGCTGTCGGTTTCACTTTTGGATAACAACAACAACAACAACAAAAAAATAGAAAGGCAGGGGGAAAAAATACAAAATTTTCCAGAGTAGACTTTTATTGTGTTTGTGCAGAAAAGTCATTTTCAAATTGAAAGCCAAACAATGCGTAACCAAAAAAATTATTTGGTAGCTCAAAAATATTTTCTTGACATATAATCATATTACGTTACACTTTAGGTATCTATAACATCTTTAGTGATGAAGCAATGGTAAGCTTAGCAAATGAATAGTATGCTCTTGGAAAATCAGCAAGAAAAATCTTTGACTGCAATCCAAAGAAACAAAAGAGCTTTCTAAAAAAAAAAAAAAAGAAAGGAAAAATCGCTGGGGTGGAATTGTTTCTGTATTTCAAATCTTGGATCAGGAATATTAGAAGATTGATACCATTATCTAGTGCACATTCAACCAATGCAACTTCATCTTGCAATGTTTTTCTGGTTGTTCTACAGAGCTTAAAGGACAAAAGGTTAGCAAACACTTAAATTAGTGGTCACATTAAGCTTTTGTTTTGTGATCCTTAGGCTACTGGGAGGCCTACAATTTTGAGCTAGAGTTGATAAAAGGCAGATTCAGGGCATTATTTATTTTGCTCTTTTTCCATGTGAGCTTTCATATTAATTGAATGGATTCATTTGGTGCCATTTTCATTCCCTTTAGAATTTTGGTCATGAAAATTAAGAATCATAATTCTAATATCTCACACAGTCTGTGAGTAATGGCAGAATGCTTTATTGCTCTGACATTTCTAGTTTTCTAAGTTTTGATTTGCTGAGTTCTTTCCTCCTTTTTCTTGCAGTTTACTTATTATGATTATTAATGAGGAAGCAGAAAAATGGCCATTCAGTCAAACTTTAGGGAATAGGACATAATAATAAATGGTCTCTGTCTGGGATCTAACATTTGCCCCTAAATACAGTAATTATTAAGTTGCCTGATGATGTGCTGAATTTTACAAGACCCTTATTAGGGAAAGAAAAAGAACATAATAAATCCACTAATGTGGGTAATGACTGGTATGGAAATTGAAAATGGTTCAAAATTAACCCACTCCTTTTTTCCGTCTTCTATATGCCCCCTGGGTCTTAATATTATTCATCATATAAGTATACTTGCTTTTATCTCATTTCAACTAGTTTTGCATTGCCAAGAAGCTCCAGAATTATTTGCAATTAAGTGCTATCTGGCCTTGCTCAGGCATTGCCAACGAATTAAACAGAATCTGAGGGAAAAAATCTAACAAACCTACATTAGTAGATTGATTCACAGACTGACCTGTAAAGCCTTTGTGTTTTACTCATTGTCAGCTCCCGAGCACACTAAGCAATACTGGCGCTAGGGAGCCCGATAAGTGCAGGTTCCTAGCATTACCACGAGGTGTGCAATGATGGCTGCTGAAGGGTTGTACAGCTTAGTTTTTCTCTCTTTGGGCTTTCCCACTTCTCTGTGATAAAAGGCAATCTTACATTAAATGTAGGACTTTCTATGTGCCTTTTAAAGAATTCAAAAGATAATGAGTGAAGGGGCATGGTGCAGATTGGGGAGGGAGAGGGAAAGTATGGAGGAATATTTTCTATTCCAAAGCTTAAAGAATATTGGAGGTCTGAGTCTTCACTATTTGCAATGCTATTGTCTAACTTCCAGGCTGTATAAAACACTGCATTTATAAAATACACTTTTTAGAGTAAATTCCATGCCTTTTCAAAATACAGTCCTTTGTTGAGGATAAAATTAAAAAAATAAAATGTGATTGATAGAAGATCTTAATTTCAATCCAAATCTCTCTTCCCATACCTTCTAATGATGCTTAACAATTTTTAAAGGTTCCTGGAAATAAGGATGAGGTAGTGGGAAAAATGTCAGACTCAACCAGGAGCAAATCCAAGCTCTATATAACAAAATAAAAATAAAAACAAGTATTTCAAATGAGTAGAAAAAATATGTCTATTCAAAAAATGATGTAGAGATAATTGACTCACCATTAGAAAACAACAAAGCTAGACTTCCACTTGACACAATGCACTTAAACAGATTCCAGATGGTTTAAAATGTTAAACACTGAAAACAAACCCAAAGAACTACCAGAAGATAATATAGGAGTTTTATATTTTTACTCATCCTGAGGCAGAGAAGACCTTAATCAGCAAGATGCAAAACTCAGATCCCTAATTAAAACAAAACAAAACAATTCTGTGTGATATAATAAATAAAATTAAAAATTATGCAACAAACTAGGAGGAAATAATTGTATAATGTATAATAGACAAAGGATTAATATTCAAAATTTATAAAACTTGCCTATTAATCAATAATAAACAATCAAGAAACCACCATAATAGACAGGGAAACAAACAGCTTATTCACACCAAAATACTATAAATGGCCAATAAACTTAAGAATTCGGGGGCTCATTTCATTAGTAATGAAATAAAATTATAAAATATCAGATGTCATTTATCATTGGCAGAAGTTCAAAAGATTTATATGCCAAGTATTGGTAAATATGGAAAAAATGATACTGGTGAAGACTTTTTGGAAGACAATTTGACAATATCTGTCAAAATTTAAAGTTCATTATACATCTTGAAATTCCTCTTCTAGTAGTAGTAATCCAACCTAGTGAAATATACATGCACAAAGGTGAATGTGCAAGGCTGTGCAAGGCTGTTCACCAGAGTGGCCTATGTAAGTGTAAAAAGTTGGTGTATTAGTTTTCCAGGGCTTCCATAACAAAGTACCATAGACTGGGGGGCTTGAACACCAGAAGTTTATTTCCTCACAGTTCTGGAGGCTGGAAGTCCAAGATCAAGATGTCAGCATGGTTGGTTTCATTCTGAGGTCTCTCTCCTTGGCTTGTAGATGACCACTTTCTCTCTCTGTTTTCACATGGTCTTTGCTCTGTGTATGTCTGGCCTAATCTCCTCTTCTTACGAAGACACTAATCATATTGGATCAGAGGCCCGCCCCAATGACCTTATTTAACCTCAATTACCTCTTTATAGATCCTATATCCAAATTAGGCCACATTCTGAGGCATTGGAAGTTAGGACTTCAACATATGAATTGTGAGAGGACACAATTCAGCCTGTAACAGTTGGAAACACCCTAAATGCAAAATAGGAAATGATTATGGTGCATTCAGGCTATATAATCATATATATTAATAAGTCATTAATAAGAATGAAGTAGACCAATGAAAGATTTTCAAAATATTGTTTAGTGAAAAAAGAGTCACAGTGTATATGTGTACAGTATGATTGCATTAATGTAAATAGACAAGAAAGAGAAATTGATATGGATACATATTAATATATATTTTGAGAGAGAAAGAAAGGCAGGGGAGAATTGGAAGGACATACACCAAACTGCTAGAGTGCTTGCTTTTGGAAAGAGGTTGAAATAGGGGTAGGCAGCAGGAAAGAGTAGCAGATAAAGATTGAATTTTATGTCTTGCTGTGTATACTTCTATATGCTTGAAATATTTTACAAAAGGAATAAAGTTTTGTTACTTAAATAACCCAAGAAAATGACATATATGCACACGCAAAAGGAAATTTTGAGTTTTGGGTTCAACAAAAGAAAATTTATAACTCTTTAATACTATTGGGTTGAGAACAGCCCTAATTCAATCTCTCTCCTTTCTGCTCTTTGCTTTCACAGGGAATGTGGCTCAGTGCTCTGATGAATTTGCAGAGTGATGTTAAAGTATAAAATGCAAAGGAGGAACCAGAGAAGGTGGTTATGAGCTTCTTGTAGGAGGCATTGCTTGGGGAGGCAGTGGGGAAGAGGGTGAGCTGACTAGCAGGGCGAGGGTCTGATGAGAGGGGGCAAATGCTGTCTTTCTGGTTATCCTCAACCTCCCGCTGGTCTGGGATCCCAGGAGCTGTCAGTGAGGGGATTGGGGGCAGCAGCTGGCCCTGAGCTAAATCTCCAGAATTGGCTGGGGATTAAGTCCCACCTGTTGGGAAGCTCTGAACTAGAGCTCGGCAGGAAATTACACTGGTGCACTGGGACCCACAGGGTGACAAAACTTCAATCCCTATGCTCCATGGCCTGGCTGTGTGCTGTCCCCCTCAAAAAACCTTAGATCCAAACAGGAAGTCGTTATGCTACATTCATTATCATTATCGCGCACACACCATAGTTTAAGTAACAGCAAAAATAAATGATTGGTTCGTTCAATTGAGTGTGGCTTTGAGGTAGCATCGATTCCGCTAAGATTTATGTTGTTCTAATTCCAAAGAGTTTTCTTCCCCTAGAAATTACCACGGGAGGAATAGGGTTGGGAAGGAAAGCTCTGAGTGTCATAACATGAAGATTCTTGGGAAATAAGACATATCAATTTGTATCCCAACATTTTTTAAAAAATGTCATGGGGGATAAATGGTTTGTTGGGCAAGAGCGGTGTTGCCGATGGAAAGTGCTTTTGGCTTTCTGTGGCTTAGGCTGATTTTTCTCATATTTCTGTCCCTTTTCCTCCATATCAAAGTATCATACAAAATACTCTTCCCCCACCTTAAAAGCATCGTGAGAATCAATGAATGCCATCTCTAATGTCCTGTGAAATATCAATGACCTTATTTACATTTATCACTATTTTCATTTTATGATTATCATTGTAACTTCCCCTCATTTCATGGAGCAACAATGCAGTCACCAGCTCTATAGAATCAAAGGGAGAAAACTCTGTGTACCCAGTTGCCTATGATAGAGGCTGGCTTGGATGAGGGGCCACAGCCTAACAGAAGCGCTTTCGGAAACAGATGAAGTGAAAAGACCAACCCAGATTTCCCCTTGTTTAACATCCCTCAAAATAACAAGGAACGGAAATAAAAAGATGTGCAAAAAATAAATGTCTCCTGAGTAAATTACATGATATATTCCAAAGCGCAATCACATCCTGTGAGAAGGACGACTTAGCTTTACTCTGATATGGTCTCATTCAATACTCCTCAGCATTCATACACATTCAGAGTGACATTTCTACGGAGTAGGAGCACTGATTAGAATAGATCATGCTTAACTAATAAACAGAAGCCATTAGAGTATTAACAAGATACTTCTGGTCCTGGGCCATCTTCCTTTTCAAAAAAATTTTTATTAAAGTATAATATATACATATTGTACAGTATACAAATGTTAAGAGTAAACTCTATGGAATTTTAACAAAGTGAATACATCTATTGTAACCACCACTTGCTCAAGATATAGACAATTTCCATCACCTAAGAAGCCTTGCTCATGTTCTCTTCCGGTCATTGCACTTTTGTTAAAGGTAACCTTGAATTTGACTTCTATTATGATTCATTTTGCCTGATTCAGAATCTTCTATAAATTGAATCACACAGTCGTGGGCTCTTGTGTCCGGTTCCTTCATTCAGCAACATGTCTGTGAGAGTCATCCATGTTGTTATGTGAGGTCGTAATTTACTCTTTTAAATTATTCTATAACATTGCACTGCAGGACTATACAAGTCAATATATTTATGCACTTTATTATTAATATGCATTTAGATTTATTTCCACTTTTGGAATTAGACGATTACAACCTGTCATGTACATACATGTCTTTTGGTAAATATATGTATACATTTCATTTTTTTTAATTTCAGCATTTTACAGGGGTACAAATGTTTAGGTTACATATATTGCCCTTGTACCACCTGAGTCAGAGCTTCAAGCATGTCCATCCCCCAGATGGTGCAAACCGCACCCATTAGGTGTGAATATACCCACCCCTCCTCAGGAACTGTGAGGCATTACTGTTCTGACTGGCCAAGACCCCTTTTCCCTGGGAGTCCAGGCGCTGCTTCAGCTCAGACCCCAGGGAGAGGGTGCGGTCATCCCTGGGAGGGGCAGACAGGGCAGCTCTGCTGCAGCTTGGCCCCACAGGGTAGCTGCAGCCTCTCTTGGAGATGGTGGCCCACCAGGCAGGGAGGGTTCGGTGGTGACAAAGGCTCAGGGATAAAGGGGTGCCATGGCTACTTGCCCCAGAACAGGACACACTCCAGCAGCGGCTCCAGGTCCAAGGTGGCGCGGCACAGTATCTGTGTAGTCCGTGGGGGGTGGGGCACAGTGTTGGCTCCTTCTCTGGGGGAACGGGGGTGGGGTGGGGTGGGGGGCGGTGGGCGGCGAGGACAGCTGTGTGGACTCCAGGCAGCTCCCTCAGTGGGGCTTTGTGCCCGTGAGTGCTGCAGGAGTCCCCAGTGGTGAGGAACCAGAAGGTGTTCAAGGTGGTGATGGGGGTGGCTAGGGTCCTTTTGCTTACCTTTTCCCCCAGGGAGAAGTCCCTCCTGGTTCCAAGCTGATCCCAACTGGGGGATGAGGTAGCAGAGGCAAGGTGTTCCCTTCTGCTCTCATGCGGCTCTCCTGGGTCTCTGTGTTCTACAGGGTTTCTGCTACTCCTTTGCTGTTCTTAGGCATTCTCCTTTAGCTGTTTTCATTAAGATGTTGCTGTTTGTTTGTTGTCTTAGCATCTTTGTGAGGGGGATGAGTGCTGGAAGCTTTTATTTGGCAATCTTGCTCATGGCAATTTCTATGCCTCCTTCATTTATTTAATTTTTT
>CAUYPO010123339.1:0-61093 GCA_963574435.1 Cheirogaleus major | reverse complement strand
TCAGCCTAGCTCACAGCAACCTCAAACTCCTGGGCTCAAGCGATCCTCCTGCCTCAGCCTCGTGAGTAGCTGGGACTACAGGCATGCACCACCATGCCCAGCTAATTTTTTCTATATATTTTTAGTTGGCCAATTAATTTCTTTCTATTAATAGTAGAGACGGGGTCTCACTCTTGCTCAGGCTGGTCTTGAACTCCTGACCTTGGGCAATCCTCCCACCTCGGCCTCCCAGAGTGCTAGGATTGCAGGCGTGAGCCACCACGCCTGGCCGAGACATGCAAATTAAACCAGTGACATACCACTACACACCTATTAGAATGGCCAAAATCTGGAACACTGACAACACCAAATGCTGTCAAAGGTGTGAAGCAAAAGGAACTCTCATTCACTGCCGGTGGAAATGCAAAATTATACAGCTACTTTGGCAGTTTCTTACAAAACTAAACATACTCTTATCACATGGTCTAGCAATCACATTCCTTGGTATTTACCCAGAGGAGCTGAAAACTTGTGTCCACACAGAAACCTGTGCATGGATGTTTATAGAAGCTTTATTCTATTGAATGTTCCCAACGCAAAGAAATGATAAATGATTGAGATGATGGAGATGCTACCTACCCTGATCTGATCCCTGCACATTACCCATATGGAAATGTCACTATATACCCCATGGTTATGTACGAGTATAATTTTTCAATTAAAAAAATAAAACACAAACAAAGATGCTTTATGCATAATTGCCTAAACTTGGAAGCACCCAAGATGTCCTTCGGTAGGTGAATGGATAAACTGTGGTACATCCAGATGATAGACTATTATTCAGAGCTAAAAAGAAAGGAGCTATGCAGCCACGCAAAGACATGGAAGAAACTTAGGTGCACACTATTAAGTGAAAGAAGCCAATGTGAACAGGCTGCACGATTCCAACTCTATGACCTTCTGGAAAAGGCAAAACTATGGAGACAGTAAAAAGTGGTT
The DNA here is from genome assembly GCA_963574435.1 of Cheirogaleus major. Taxonomy (NCBI): domain Eukaryota; kingdom Metazoa; phylum Chordata; class Mammalia; order Primates; family Cheirogaleidae; genus Cheirogaleus; species Cheirogaleus major. The sequence goes on along the minus strand of CAUYPO010123339.1, from coordinate 60,115 downwards.
GCCAGGGGCTAGTGGAGAAGGAGAGAGGATACAGTAATGGTAGACACGTGTCATACACATTTGTCACAAACTAGAATATACAACGCCAAGAGTGAACCCTAATGTCAACTATGGACTTTGGGTGACAGTGATGTGTCGATGTGGGTTCATTGGTTCTAACGAAGATAGCCCTCCGGTGTGGGACACTGATGGTGGGGGAGGCTGCGTGTGTTGTGGGTGCCAAGGGACGTATAGGAACCCTCTGTACTCTCCACTCAATTTTGCTGTGAACCCAAAACTGCCATTAAAAAGAGTCTATTAAAAGTGGTTAAAATGGTGAATTTTATGTTATATATATTAAACCAAAGTAAAAAAAAAAAAAAGCATGTTCATAGCAGCTTCATTCATAACATCTCCAAACTGGAAACAATGCAAATGCCTATCAATTGGAGAATGGGTCAATGAATTATGGAATGTTCACTAGGGGAATACAGTGAAGTCACCAAAAAGAATGACTGCCTGACAGCACGGATGAATTTCAAGAGCATAATGCCAAGAGAAGCCATATACGAAATAGTACGTACTATATGATTTTATTTGTATCCGATTTAAAAACAGGCAAGACTAACCTTTCCTGTTAGAAGTCAAAATAGTGATTGGCCTTGGGAGGCGGGCAGTGGCTGTTAGGAGACACAGGGAGGCTTCCATGGGGCTGGAATGTTCTGTTTTGGATCTGGGTGCTGGTTACATGGCATGTCCAGTTTGTGAAATTTCATCACAGGGTATACTTATGATTGTGCCCTTTTGTTGTATGTGAGCTCTATGTCAGTGGTCCCTAACATTTTTGGCACCAGAGACCAGTTTCATGGAAGACAATTTTTCCATGGACCCAGGCTTGGGGGGCATGGGGGGAGGCGGAGCTCAGGCGATAATTAGAGCAAGGGGGAGCGGCTATAAATAGAGATGAAGCTTCTCTCACTCACCGGCAGCTTGCCTCCTGCCGTGCAGCCCAGTTCCTAACAGGCCACAGACTGGTACCAGTCCATGGCTCAGGGCTTGGGGACTGCAGCTCTATGTGATCTTAAAAAGTATGTGTATATATACATATATACATACGTATACATATTTGCACACGCATATACACATACATACATACATACATACACGATACATACACACACATACCATCCTGGAATCAGATAGGAGCATATTCTAATCCTGGAGTGTTCTAATTCTGGTTCTGCTACTCACTAGGTTTATGACTCCAGACAGGTCCCTGTACCTCACTGAGCCTCAGTTTCTTCGTCTGTATAATGAGTAAAAGCGCACGCCAGCGCTGGCTGGCAGCCCGCAAAGATTCAGTGCTTACTAGTAAATACTGTTCTTTCAGCTATTCCCTTTGGGAACTAGGCCCAGTCAGAGGAGTTGGGGACACTGCCTGCAAGGGGAGGGCCAATCTAAACTGATAAGCAAAACATGCTCATCTTGCAAACTGCTTCGAAGGCACACATCCAACTGGGTGAGCTGGGGGTTGGGGCTGAGGGTTGGGGCTGAGGTGGTGGCTGGCTGGGGACCCGGCCTGCCCTGGGCCTCCTGGCAGAGAAAAGCAGTGAGGGGTAAAGTACATGAAGCTGGGGAAATGGATCCTTTCCTGGATAGCAGGGCCCTCACTATCACTGGGCAATCAAGACCACTGTAAAACTTTAAACACCTTCTCAGGCTGGGCAGCTCTGGGCTGGGGAGCTGGGACCTTGAGGGGGTTGCAGGGAGGTCCCTGACGGTCATTGTCCTCCTTGGGGGAGCCTACTAGCTTCAGGAGGCTCAGGCTGGGCTCCAGCAGAGTCCGTGAGAAAATGCCAGCAGACACAAAGAGAAAATCCAAAATCCCATGTAATCCCACCACTCAGGGAAATCCTGTGGTGGTGAACAAGGGAACTCAGAGGGCAGACAGTTGGGTTCAAAACCCATGCTTGTCCCTCACTGGATGTGTGACCTGGGGCGGGCTACCGCACCTGTAAGGACCTCAGTTTCCCCGTCAGTAATATGGTTTATAGCAGCACCTAGCTCAAAGGTTTGCCGCCGCAGGGAGGAAAAGAGAGTAGAGGTGGGTGGTGGATCCGTCATCACAGGTCCGGGTAGAGAGGAGGCTCGGTCAACGGAGCTGTCATCTGCGGTAAGGACTGGAGTCTTTCCACCTCCATCCCCGCACCACGCTGAGCCATGGAGGGGACGCTAGGGCAGGGATCAGGTCCAGGGGACACGACTTCCTCCCCTGCTTGGCGCCTCAGTTCTTCCATCTGAGCAATGGGGCTGCCGTCCGAGCTCTTTACGGGGCTTTGTGGACCTGAGCCTAAGGGGTGCACGGCGGACAGTGATGGGGACCCGGAGGCAGGGCCCGTGTGTGCTGAGATAGGTCTCCCCAAGATCGGGACGCAAACCCTACAAGCCATTAACAAAGTGGTCTCACACAGCTGCTGTGTCGAACTTGAACCTGGTCGGGACGAGAGGGTGTGGCCGCTGGCAGACCACGCCCGTCCCCCTTCGCGCACCTGGCCCCGCCCACCCGCAGTCCTTTGGGAACGCCACCGGAAGTCACGCGAGACGGAGCGTTTTCGTGGAGACACTCACTGGGGCAATCTGCTGCATAGCCCGAGACCGTGGAGGAGGGGCCGGAAGCACCTGGCAGGGACCCGGGGTAAATGTCAAATCCAAGCTCTTCCGCACAGAAGTTGCACGATGCTAGCAGCTGGCGAGAGCGAGATCGGGCCTCTGAGCTCCGCTGCTCGTCCTCAGCCTTCCTGGCGGGGTCGGCTGGTCCTCCCACAGCTCTGTGCAGAAGCCGGGGCGGCGTTCAAGTAAAAGGCCCTGGGGTTCTGAGTCCCAACGCCCGCGTCCTGTGAAGGCCTGACTCAGTCCGTCCGCCTATCGGTGAAGGGGGGCCATTAGTCCCCGCCTCGTGGGTGGGGAAATTGCGAGGAGGGACGAGCGCGCCGCGAGCCGAGGAGCATCTTTCTCCTCCGCTGACCGTTTTCCGGCCAGGAGCGTCTTCGTTCTTTTCTGTTCTTGGGAATTTAGAACAGCCCCTTGGCCGCTGGGGCCACACTTCCCACGGCTGGGGGCGTACCCGGAAGTGCCTCTACGGAAGCCGACCGGAACGCGCGGCGGTTCACCATGGCGACGGCTGGGGCCCCGCGGCGCTTCTGCCGCTGCGCCTGCTTCTGCTCCGAGAACCTGTACGTGGCGCGCTACGGGCTGCACCTGCGCTTCCGGGGCGAACAGCAGCTGCGCCGGGACTACGGCCCGGTGAGCGGCCGCTCTTGGCTCTCCCGATTAGCGGGGGTAGTGGAGGAGGGACCTTAGTCCCCAAGGTTGTCTGCTTTGCCCGCGGCGCGCTCCGCACCCTCAGATACGGCCAGAATGACTTAACCTCTCCGTGCCTCAGTTTCCTCATCCTAAACGGGGGTAATAGTATCTCCTTAGTGAGGATGTCGTGAGGACAGAACGAATGAACATCTGCAGAGGGCCCAGAGCAGGGCCCTGTTGTGGCGGCCTGAGAGCAATCGGGAAGGATGAGTGAGTGAATGAATGAATGAATACAGATGCCCTGCTCCCGGCAGGTTGGTACCCCTGGCCCTTCCAGCTCCTGCTGGTTTGGTTTTTGGAGACAGAGATGGTGGTGCTCCACCACAGAGATGCTCCGTGCTTAGCGAGGTTATCGCAGTGCATCCTCTGAATGATCCCGTGAGGTCGAGGCTCCCCTCTCCACTTTAAGGAGGGGAAACTGAGGCCTACAGACATGAAGGGACTTGCCCAAGGTCACACAGTCATGCTCACTGGTCTTTCTGCTCCCAGATCCTGCGCAGCCGAGGCTGCGTCAGCACCAAGGACTTCCAAGATCTGCTGGCAGAGGTAACACTCCCCCGCACCCCGCACAGCCTAGCCCTGCCTGCTTCAGTTTGTGTCAGCAGTTTGAGGGTCTCTTAGCCTCAGGCCTGTCAGTCCCTGATGCCTTTCCACCAGGAGGGAGAAAGGGGAAAATGCCAAGTGGTCTATGCCATGCCTTAACAGCTGTGAGTTAGGCACAGCCATCGCCCCCGTTTTGGGTCAAGAAACTGAGGTTCAGAGAGAGGAGTCATTTGCCCAAGGTTTCGCAGCAGGCGGAGCTGAGCCACCAGCCAGGCCCTGGGCTCTTCATACCTCTCCACTCTCCCCTTAGGCCAGTGCCAGGGCTGCTGCTGCTCAGCTGACTGTGACTCTGTTCCTCTCCCCAGGTGGGCCTGGCTGTTTGAGGTGCCTCCAGGGGTTCTCATCCCAGCCAGGCTGGGGCTGGAGCAGCCCGAAACGGATGGGCCCGCTTCTAGAAGTCCCCTTTAGCTAATAGTTTGGCACTTGCAGTTGACTCTGATAGATTCAGGAGTGTAGGGAGGGAGACTTGGCTTCCAGCCTGGGCCCTGCCCTGGCCTTCCCGGGCCTCAGTTTCTTTATCTGTAAATGGCCTTGGGGGATGAGAGGCCCACCTGGTAACCGAGCCCTGTGCCACCCCAGCTTGAGCAGGAGGTGGAGCGGCGGCGGAGACTGGGGCAAGAATCAGCTGCTAGGAAAGCCCTCATCGCGAGCTCTTACCACCCGGCACGGCCCGAGGTCTACAACTCGCTGCAGGTACTAAGCAGGGAGCTTAAGGGCGGTTACTGGCAGAGGTGGCAGCATCAGGCCTGGGGGCTGTCTGCCTCACAGCCGGTGTTTGCTGCCCCCAGGATGCAGCTCTGGCTCCCGAGTTTCTGGCCGTGGCTCAGTATAGCACATCCCCGGGCGCAGACCGCAAAGGCCTTCTCCAGCGGCTGGAGACAGTGTCAGGTGAGGTCTTGGCCCCCGTGGCCTGGCAGGATGGGTGGGGGGGATTCTGGGATACCTGGGTGTGAGAGACTGGGGTCCCTCCAGCCACCATCTCTGTCTCCAAAAACCAAACCAGCAGGAGCTGGAAGGGCCAGGGGTACCAACCTGCCGGGAGCAGGGCATCCGTATTCATTCATTCATTCACTCACTCATCCAACAAATAGAGGGTGTTTGCATCAGGTGTGTGACAGCTGGCACACTCAAACAGGGGTGATCAAGGAGCCTAATGAAGGGACAGGTGAGACAGATGTGAGCAGGGTTAAGGGATCGGCAAGGAATGCTCTGTTGGGGGGCTTAGGTGGAATGAACCCCCTCCCAGCCTGGGGGTACCCTCCTCATTGCCTCCCACTCCCCAGCAGTTGAGATTGTGCTGAGGCTGTTTGGCTGAGGCAGGGGCCGGGCTACAAGGTGGCCATGTTAGGGGCACACCAAACCTGTACCCTGGGCATTGGTGCATCTGCCAAGAAATGTTTCGGTTTCCATTCTCAGCCTGGCTTCTTCCCCTCAGGGCCTGGCAAGGAAGAGCAGCACCTCTTGGCCTTCCTGTGTGGGGAACAGAGGCTCCCAGAGACACTTCTGGGTTGGGGTGCAGACTTTGGAGGCTTGCCGGGGGCAGGGGGTACAGAGAGAGCCTGGTGTTGGCTCTGTGTTCCTAGCTGGGCTCTGTCACTGGCCTGCTAGATGTCCCTGGGCTAGTCCCTTCCCTTCTCTGGGCCTCAGGACCCACATGCGAGTTCTGGAGGCCAGCCCTGTGGGCACTCGTGGAATCAGGGGAGAGGCTCCAGGGCCAAGCAGGGAGCACGTGATGTGGCCTCCCCTGCTCCTCACACATTAAGTGCAATCATCACAGCAGCCCTGAGAGCAGAGGGCCCTCCTTATCCCCAGGGTACAGATGAGGAAACTGAGGCTGGGGGGAAGTGAAAAGACAGGCCCAGGCTCCCACAGCTCACGAGGACATTGAAACCCGGGCCTGTCCGGCCCACACCAGTGCTCCCAGCTGACAGACCGTCCCTCCCTCTGCAGAGGAGAAGCGCATCTACCGGGTGCCCGTGTTCACGGCACCATTCTGCCAGGCCCTGCTGGAGGAGCTGGACAACTTCGAGCAGTCGGACATGCCCAAGGGAAGGCCCAACACCATGAACAACTACGGGGTGGGTGAGGCCTGGTCCAGTGGGCCCGAGGAGGGTGGCTGGGGTCAGGGAGCTGAGTGCCCTGCCTGTGAAATGAGATCATGGTAGCGACACTGTGAAGTGGGACAAGGCACCTGGCACCGTCCTTAGCACATCCTGAGGAACTCCCTGGGCTGCAGGGCGGGACCCCCCAGTCTCCCTGCTGACCTTAGAGATCTTCTTCCAGGTGCTGCTACACGAGCTAGGGCTGGACGAGCCTCTGGTGACGCCACTGCGGGAGCGCTTCCTGCAGCCGCTGATGGCCCTGCTGTACCCAGACTGCGGCGGGGGCCAGCTTGACAGCCACCGTGCCTTCGTAGTCAAGTATGCACCGGGCCAGGACCGTGAGCTGGGCTGCCACTATGATAATGCCGAGCTCACCCTCAACGTGGCCCTGGGCAAGGCCTTTACTGGGGGTGCCCTCTATTTCGGGGATTTCTTCCAGGTGAGTGTGATCCATGGGGCAGGGCCTGGGGCAGCCGTGGGTGCCCAGGCCTGATCCCTGTCATCTGCAGGCACCTGCAGCCCTGACGGAGCCCCTGGAGGTAGTGCATGTGGTGGGCCAGGGTGTCCTGCACCGAGGTGGCCAGCTGCACGGTGCCCGGCCCCTGGGCACTGGTGAGCGCTGGAACCTGGTTGTCTGGCTCCGAGCCTCTGCTGTGCGCAACCGCCTCTGTCCCATGTGCTGCCGGGAACCTGACCTGGTGGATGATGAGGGCTTCGGGGATGGCTTCACCCGAGAGGAGCCCACCACGGTGGACGTGTGTGCACTGACCTGAGCCTGGTTCCACCCAGTGTTGGGGAGGGCGTGGCAGATGAGTGCAGAAATAAACTCCCCGAAGGCCACTGCACTTGTTGGTTCAAAATGACATGCTGGCTTCTGGATCATTATTTGGCCAGACACACTGGCTTAGTTGAGGTTTGTTGGAAGCAGAATCTGATACGGAGCTTCATGGAGAGCACAGCCTTAAGGGAGTGCGGGAAGCCAGAGGGCAGGGAGCCGCTGGGCACGGACGTGCCTGCAGAGGAGAGAATCAAATGTGCCAACTTTTATAAAGTGTTTTATAACAGTCCTCTGTGTTTGCTGCTGTCATTATTATTGAAGAATTTGCAATTTGGTGGTCCCAAGATTGGATGACAAGCACAGCCATGCTTTCTGTAGGTTACACGTTTGAAAATCAGGGTATTTCCGTATTGAAATCTTGCGTTCTGGTTTCCCTGAGAGGGTGGAAACACTAGGCCCCATTCCCACATTGCAAAGATCAGCTGGAGCGGAGTAGCAGCGTCACACTCTAGACGGGCCTGTGGTCCACTCCCTCATTCATTGTCAAGATGTCTGTGGCCCCTTACCGCCACTTGAGCTTGCGACCTCTGAATTACTGGGTGGGGACGTCGGAAAGACCCGGGCGTCTCAGCCTGGAGCTCACAGTCTGATGGAGTGGACAGGTCCGCAGACCAGCCAGGGAGGCGAGCGGCGCGCAGGAGGGTCGCCTTCTTCCCTGGGCGTGGAGGTGGCCGGTGCTGCGGGCGCGCGCCCAAAGGGCGGTCTTGGGAGGAGGCGCAGCTTCGGCAAGACAGGCGTGAGCGCGGCCTTGGCTGGGCGCGGAGCTACGAGCGCGGGCGCTACCTCGCACCTGCCTGGAGACGGAAGCCTGCTGCCCAGCTCGCTTCTGCTCCAGGGGACGGAACCCGGGGCGTAGGAACGAAAAGCAGCAGCGCCCCGCTTTCCAGCCGGACAGCCTCCGTGCAGCGCCCCGGGCCGGAAGCCACCTTGGCGCTGCTTCCTCACGCGAAGGCGTGGCTCGGCTGGCGCTCTAGCCCGATGGGCGGTTGAGGTAGGGACAGAGCAGCCCCGGGGGCCCCCTCAAGGCGTCGAGGCCGTAGAGAGCGCGGGCTGGAAGGCAGGAGCCGGCGGGAAAGGACTCAAAGCGCCTCCCGCGGTGGAGGGTTGCGGCCAGTTCCCTGGGGCTCCGAGCCGGATGCGCAGGCGTGGAGCGTCCGGCGGGGACGCGCCCTTAAAGGGGCCGCTGCGCAGGATCCGGAGTCGCGGAGAAGCTGGCGTCCCCGAGGGTGGGGGTGGGAGAGGATCGCGCAGTTCCCCGGGGCGGCCACAGGTACTGGGCGTCCCGAGGGTCAGGCCCCAAAGGGGTCCTCGGATTAAGCGCGTCTTCCCCTTCTCCAGCCCGCGGCGCTATGGCGCACGTCGGCTCTCGCAAGCGCTCGCGGAGTCGCAGCCGGTCCCGGGGGCGAGGGTCGGAAAGGAGGAGGAAGAAGAGTAAGGACGCTTCGAAGAACTGTTCAGCCTCCGGATCCCAAGGTCGCAGGGCCAGCACTACCCCCGGGGCGGAGGGTGAGGACCACAGGGATTGGGGAAGGGGGTGCGGCGACTATGGGAGGCAGCGCAGGCGGCTGTGGGGAAATGGGAGTGAGCAGGAGGCAGGGCACGGAGTGTGGCATCGCGGTTGGAAAACCCTCAAGAGAGAACACTTAATCGTGCCTTTTGTGCAGTTGGGCAGATGGTGGGGGGTGGCTGCCCTCTTTCTGGGCAGACAGTGACCTCGGGAGCCCAGAGGGTGCTCCTCCAGGGTGAGAGCTGATTTCTGCTCTGGAAAGCCCTGCCGGGAGGATCCCACCCTGTAGACAGCCTGAGCCTGCCCCAGTCCAGAGCCAGGGAACGAAGGTTTGCTTTTTCCAATCTTGGCCTTCCAGCCTCACCTTCTCCCTGCATCACAGAGAGAAGCAAGCACAAGGCCCGGAGGAGACCACGATCCAGCTCCTCCTCCTCTTCTTCCAGTTCTTCTAGCTCCTCTTCCTCCTCTTCCTCCTCCCCTTCCTCCAGCGATGGCCGGAAGAAGCGGGGGAAGCATAAGGACAAGAAGAGGAGGAAGAAGAAGAAAAGGAAGAAGCTGAAGAAGAAATGCAAGGAAAAGGCAGAAGTGCAGCAGGCCGAAGCTCTGCCGGGCCCCTCGCTGGACCAGTGGCACAGATCAGCGGGGGAGGAAGAGGACGGCCCAGGTACCCTGCTGCCCTGTGTTGTGTGCATGAGGGGGAGGGTCCCCTCCCCAAGGCCTGGCCACCATCTCTCATGTTCTTTTTCAGTCCTGACGGATGAGCAGAAGTCCCGCATTCAGGCCATGAAGCCCATGACGAAGGAAGAGTGGGATGCCCGGCAGAGCGTCATCCGAAAGGTGGTGGACCCCGAGACGGGTCGAACCAGGTGCGGAGCCCTCGGCACAGCTTGGCCCCACACTGCTGGGTCTGGAAGCGTTGGCCTAAGTCGTGCACTCAGGAAGGAGGGATGGTGGATGCTGCTTTTCTAGAAAGGCCAAGTGTGGGTAAAAGGACAGTCACTTGTGATGCGACACCTCAGCTGTTCCTCCCCCTTGCCTGGAGTAAGCAGTTACAGGGTCAGGAAAGGCCTGAGGAGCCTCTTCCAAGGGCTGCCGTGGGCCAGGCTGATGGGGGAGGCTGGCAAGGCACAGGCCGCCTCGGCTTCTTCATCCCTGTCTTGGGAAGGAGAGGGGCTGAGTGCTCAGGTCTGCCTGCTCAAGGTGGTGGGGCCGGAGCCCTGGGACCCCTCTGCTGGGTGCTGTTTCTGTTGCTCTGGCATTATACCCTCCCCCACCCCCAGGCTCATCAAGGGAGACGGCGAGGTCTTGGAGGAGATTGTAACCAAAGAACGACACAGAGAGATCAACAAGGTTGGTGTTGCCCCTTTGCCCACCGTCCACCTGCAGCTCTGCTTCTGATGTCCCCCCCTTCTGTGTGCTTTCTTCCCCAGCAAGCCACCCGAGGGGACGGCCTGGCCTTCCAGATGCGAGCTGGGCTTCTCCCCTGAGGGCCCGGGCTGGCCAAGGCCTCTGCACCGTGCTAGTGGCCCGGCCTGGAGGCAGGTCTCAGGGTGGCAGCAGGAAGCCTGCTGGGTACCATTTGCTTTTTCTCCTGTGGCTTAACCTCTACCCCGCCAGCCTCTTCTCGGGTGCAGGGGGTGAAGGACGGGGTCCCTGGCTTACTCAGCACCCCCATCTGAAAGAGGGAAGCTTCCCAGACATTAAAGGTTCCCTGTTATGGACGTTCTCTGTTCTGTGGCTTTTTGTGCAGGGTGGGGGTGAGTGCTATCTGATCTCCAGGGAAAACTAAGGGCTCCAGGAGCTTTTGGGGAAAGCTGGGTGTCCCCCGGTGGGAGTGGCCACAGGCCACACCAGCTGCCTCCACCCTCGTCCTCAGGTCAGCTCACCTGTACCACAGCCTGAGCCCCATGCCCAGCGGAGTCCCAGCCCGGAGTCTTGGCTCTTAAATTAGATTCACTTAGGCTTGGAGAGCGATGGCTTCCCTTGCTGTGTGTATTCCACAGGTCACAACCGTCGAGAACCTAGGTGCTGGGGCCAGGTAGCCTGGGTGGGAAGCCTGGCTCTGGCTCACAGCTGTGTCCTGTGTGAAGCAGAGAGGCTGGCAGCACCTGCCTCACGGGGCTGCTGCGGGGACGCACTGAGTTTCTGCCGGAGGGAGGAGGGCTGAGAACAGGCCCGGCCCAGAGTCAGCCCCACTTGGGTCTGTTGCTGTCACTGAGCAGCGGGCATCAGGGATTGGGAAGGGCGGCCTTTCCCCACCGCAGCTTTGGCAATGGGACAATGGGACACCGTCCCTTGCCCCTACCCCGCTACCCCAACCCACGGTTGCCCGTGAAGTAAAGAGACCCAAAAGGAAGCCTTCCTGCTTCTTTAATTGGAATAACAGACAGTGACGCTGTATACAGAGCACACTCAGGCCCAGGGATGCAGAGACAGCAAGGGTGGGTGGGAAGTCAGGACACTGCTCACACGTGGCCCAGAGAGACAGACGGCACACAGACAGATGGGAGGGGCCATGTGGAGACTGCGCCGGGCGGCAGCAGCTCAGACTGAGCCAGGAAGGGGCGGGGGCTCTGCTGAATCCCTCTGTAGAAATCAAAGAGAAGGCAGGTGGTGGGAGCTGGGGGTGGGTGGAGGCTCAGTCCAGGGGGCGTGGGGGCGTGGGGGCTTGGGGGCGTGGGACTAAGGCTTCTATTCTAACAGGCCCAGGTGGGGGTGGCAGTCAGCAAGGCCTGCCTCACCCTTTGGTTATGACTGGTCAGGCCTGAGCCCTGCGGCTCAACACCTGACACTGTAAACATTTTTGGTATTTTTAAAGGACGTTGCCCTCCCTCTCTTAGTTTCTGAGAAACTGGTACTTTCTCAAGAGGAGAATGTGCCAAAAGGAATCTTAAGGGAGGCAGGAAGCAGACCTGGATACGGAAGAGACTTGCGTGGGGCGGGTGGGCTGCCCATCTTGCCATCTATGGCTGAGGGCCGCTGGGAGAGGCCCAGGGGACTATTGCTGTTGTCCTTGGCGTGGCTGGCGGCTGGGCAGGCGGGCGGGGAGCGTGGGGTCGAGGGGAGCTGCCCCTGGGGAGAGGCCGAGCCCACTGCCCACAGGGCCTCCCGACCCTTATTGCAGGAGGGCCCGGGCCTCTTCCAGGTGCTTCTCCAGATGGCTGGTCACCGAGGCAGAGGCAGGACAGGGTGAGGCAGGGCTGGGAGAGGAGAAGCACCGGCCACAGGGGCCCCTGGCCGGGGCTGTGATTGTCAGGCCAAGCGACTTCCCGCTGGGAGCAGGGGGGTCAGATATTGCACTTCCACTGCAACAGTTATGTGAAAACTTGGTCCGTAAAATAATCGTTGCTTTATACATAACGCCCAAAACAACAACAAAAAGCTACATCTTAAATATGAATAAACCCTGAAGCTTCCATCCCTCTCTGCACAAAATAAATAGCTTTCACTCTGTATAGACCCACTTTCGCAGAACATTTACATGACCCTTCGGCTGTACATATCTACACACAGGGAAAAGGAACATCGGTCTGTGCACCTCCCTGGCCCATCCACGCAGCCCTGAGGCCGGACCCAGGTTGGCCGCAGCTTCTCGGGGACAGGCCCAGTCGCTGGACGGCTGGCAAGGCTGGGCAGGCTCTCACACCTCAGGGGAGGTGGGGAGCAGCCGGAGCCGGCAGCTGAGCGCCACAGCTGAGGCCTCGCTGGGGCGGTGGGGGGGGGGGTGCTGATGCTGGGACCGGCGTGCAGGACAGCACAGTCCTTGCTCAGGTGAGACACGAGTCGGAGCCACCTGCCCTCAAGCTGACGAAGCAAGTTGTGGCTTCTTAGATTCAGCATCGAAACGGAATTGGCATTAAAAAAACCTAAGTGTGCCCCACCCACCCCAGAGTAGAAATTCAGTGGGACTGATGGGCTGAGTGAGGCCAGAGCCCACGCCCCGGAGCCAGGCTGGACTCCGTCACAGTGCTGGGTGTTTCCAGTGTGGAAGGGCTGCGCTTGGTACTGAGAGTTAAGAAAAGGAAGCAGCCAAGGATTGCTCATTTAAAAAAACCTCATAGAAATCAGATCCAGAAGTAGAAAGGCGTAGAAACATGGGTGGGCGGCGGCCGTTGCAGGGGCCTCGGCTTATGGCAAGGTGTGGAAGAGGTGGCCGGGCTTCGAGGCCTTGCGCCTGGCTTGTGCCCAGAGCAGAAACGGTACTAGGTCTGAGGCCAGCCTGGGCTCCTGGTGGGGCAAGCGGACAGAGGGCAGGGGTCCAGGCTGCAGAGGGAAGATGATGGCCTTTGTTTCCTGCTTGCACAAGGATTTGCCGCACTGGAGCCTTGGCGTGGTCCTAGGTCCTGGGTCGGCAAATACTGAATTTTCATGCATGTCAACGGGTCTGTAGCCACAGAAGATGGTAATGGGTCACCGCTCTCAAAAATCAGTGCAAAACCAGTGAGGTTGAACAGTTGAGTCGCTCGAGTTAACATGAAGCAGGCTGGCCCCTGACGGAGCTGCTACCAAATGGGAGGGTCTGGGGTGAGGTGAGCCGGTGGCAGGGAGGTCGCAGGCTGGGCCCTGGCCCACACCTGGCACCAGGATGCAGGAGATCCACGCAGGGCAAGAAGTCCCGGAGAGCCAGGCCAGCCTCTGGCGCGGGTCCTGGCCCCTCTGTCATCCTGGGGCTGGTGGTCCCGCAGCTTCCACGACAAGCTGGACCCCTGAGACCCTAGGACATGAGGCAGGGCTGGGAGGACTATGTGGCATGGCCTGTGTCCTAGAGGAGCTCTGGGACAAGCTCCCAGGCCCACGTCTGTGCTTGTCCCCAGCGCCTGCGTGTGCCCAGGCCAGGCCTCCTGGCTGGGCTGGCCACCCTGGCCTAGCACCATGGAGACCCCAGTGCAGGACTCACGGTGCCCTACTTGGGGCCCGTGGCTGCCCCCGACTCCAGGCGGCCAGTCATGGCGCGGCCCCAGCAGCCGGCCGCCATGCTCATGCTGCGCTGCCCGCGCTGCTCGCCCTCCGCCTGGCTCTGCGTCCGCTCGTGCCGGTGGCTGGGCCCGCTGGGCTGGGCCGAGATGGTGCGCAGCAGGTGGTTCCGGGAGCGCAGGAAGTCGCCCTGGCCTGGCAGGCCGAAGCTGCCCTTGCGCAGCGCCATGCGGGTAGCCGTGTTGCGGGCCGGCCTTGCCCGGTGATTGTACTTCAGCTGGGCCAGGTGGGCCGCGTAGCCGTCCGTGATGAACTGCAGGGAGGCGAGGGGCAGGGGCTGTCAGGGCCAGGGGGCCTGAGCTGCCCACCCGTGCCCGACCCCACGACGCGCCCACTCACCTGGCACTGCTGCTGCAGCTTCTTGGTGGGCCGGCCCACGATGTAGATCTGCATGGGGGACAGGCTGATGGCGCTGTAGACGGCCACGTCCTTGGTGGAGCCGTAGGCCGCGTGCACGCGCAGGTGCATCTGTGGGCGAGAGCAGTGGGGTCACAGGCACGGCCCTTCTGCCCCAGCCCTGCCCCGCCCGTCTCCACACCCCTGGGACCCACCTCAGAGATGAGCAGCTTCAGGAAGTTGGCCTTGTGGCGCAGTGGGTCGTGCACCAAGCCGTCACAGAAGGACACCACGCCGTGGGGGAAGTTATGCTGGGCCAGCCACGCCACCACACGCTGCTTCTGCATGTCGGGCCGGCCCGTCACGTAGATGATGAGGTAGCCCAGGTCCTGCCAGTGCCTGGGGACAGGGCAGGCCTGGTGTCCCACGGCCATCCCGTCCTCTGCCCAGGCCTCCCTGTCTCCCGCCCAGCCAGTGCCCACTGGGGCGGCTGGAAGGTGCATCTCTGAGTGGGCTCGGTGACCCGATGATGACGGCAGTGATGGTGGCAGCAGCGAGCCCTCACCGGTGCCCACGGCTGTAGGCAGGTCCCGGGAGCTTTGCAGGCTGGGAGTCAGCTCCACCATCGCCACAGACGCCTGCGCCAGGGGTGTGGCTGGTCCTGCCAGCCTCGCTTTCTGGGAGGTCAAATCACTTGCCCAGGGTGACACAGCCTATAAGTGGGGGTGCTGGGCTCCGAACGGAGGTCCTGAAGGCCCAGGGGCCAAGCCAGGGTCTCCCCGCCCTGGCCTGCAGGAGACCCCGGGCTTGTGCAACCTGCTGCAGCCCTGTCATGCCCTCGGGGCCACTCACCGCACCACGTCCACGGCCCCGGCCCGCACCTTGGGGTCACTACCCATGATGGACACGCTGGCGGCAAAGGAGCCGTCGATGCTGAAGACCACAAACTCCGTGCCCTTGGGCAGCACCGTGATGTAGCTGTCGGCAAACGTGTGGTCTCCCCTGGCAGGCGGGGCCGGGGGTGCTCGTCAGAACCAGCCGGAGCCCCTTGCTCCCGCCCGCCCGCCCGCCCACGGGGGCGCCTACCTGACCACCATCTTGATGGGGTACACCCCCACGCCCAGGCGGTGTGTCTCGGGAATGGTGTAGGAGACGCGCCCACTGCTGTTGGTCACCAGCGTGTCCAGGTAGAGCCACTCGCCCGAGGGCGGCTGCATCATGATGTGCACGTCCACCTGGAGCCCGGCAGGCCGGTCAGCAGCTGGCTGCACCCTGGCCTCCCACGCCCCACGCCTGAGTCCCGTGTTCTGACCTTCTCCCCCGTCAGTGTGACCATGTCCAGGGGCCCGTACATGAACCGGCCCGTCAGAACCTGCGGGCCGTCCTCATTGGCGACAGCGTCGTTGATCCGGTGGTTGGCGGTGACGTTCTGGGGAGGGGAGGAGCGAGGCTGGGTCGAGGTGGGGCCTCCTGGGCCGGGGGTGCCCCTGGGCTCAGAGCCAGGTGGCCCACGTGCGAGTCCAGGTCAGCCCCTCCAACTACATGGCCTGGGGGGACTCGGGAGGCCTCGCTGTGAAACGGGTCACAGCTCCGACCTTGGGCTGCGCGGACTGAGATAGCACCGTCCCTGCAACTCAGTGTCCCCGTCCGTGATTCGGGGCTTCTCGTGAGGGTTGAATAGGGCGGCAGCCGTGGGGCGTGGGCACCGGGGGGACCCTCACCCGCAGCTTCACGTGGGTCCTCCTGCGCTGCCATTTCTCCCTCGGCTTTGAGGGGGTGAACACTGACACCTCCTTCCCGTCCAGCTCCAAGATGCTGGAGCTGTCGTGCCTCATGACCTGGGGGGACAGGCAGGCCATGGAGCAGACGCCAGCCTGAGGTCCCCTGCTCGGGGAGCCACCCTAGAAGCTGGCAAGAACAACCAGTGATAGCGCTGGGGGGATGCTATTCAACCCCTACAGTCTGCCTAATGGCCCCCAAATTCCTACATGCCCCGCGAATGTGCAGGTGTGTTCTCTCTGTCCCAGCGTCCCTAAAAGGCCACACATGCTCCAGCACAAACGTGCCTCCATCCCGCTTGTTCTGTGGTCTGATGGAGCAGAGGGAGGAGTCCCCACCGTGCCCCTCATCTATGAAACGGGGCCGAGTCACGGGTGCTGTGACCCAAGGCTCTCCCTGTGGGCCCAAGTACCTGTCTCAGCAGGAAGGAGACCACGTCTGTTGACTCCCAGTAGCTGGCGTGGAAGAGGTGGGGCAGGGCCACCGTTGGGAAGGCTGTGAGGGCGTCGGGGCAGTACAGGGCGTAGTCGATCCGCTTCTGGCCCCACCACTTTGCAGCAACTGCCAGGAGGGGGCCGTGACTGGGCTGGGGCCGCACAGCCCCAGGCAGGGACCCCAGAAGGTCATCTGGCCCCTGTGGCCTGGCTTAGCCCAGCCTAGCCCCTCCCTCCAGCTGCAGCCAAAGTGAGTCTCTTCCGCCCAGGTCAAGTGGGAACCCGGGACGGGGGCTGATGCGGGACAGCCCCCGCACAGCCAGCATTTGGCACTGCTGAGGTGGCTCTGCCGGAGTCAGGTTGGTGGCTGGAGACAGGACTAGCCCTCCCCATCCTGCCGCTGGCTCTGGCTCTGATGACCTCTGTCCTGGACCCTGGCATTGCCCTGTCTGGGTACCCCCGTCCCACCTGTCTGCCACCTGGGCCTCAGGGCTGTGAAAGGGGTCACAGAGGTGGGGTTCCGGTGCCTGAGCCCCCAGGCAAGGCCTGCTGCCCTCCTCCGCACCTGGGCCACCCACGCTCCCCGGGACGTAGCAGGCTGGTGGGGATGCCCTGGCCCCACAGGGGGACGGTCCTGGGTGTATGTCCAGGCTCAGGTTCCTCCCAGGCAGCTGCAAGCAGGAGGGGCCCGGTAACCGGGGCCTGTTTTACGGGTGCAGCCTGCATGATGGGGGACCCTACAGAGCTGCCTTGGTCCTCATCTGGCCTCATTCCAACTGTATGGGTCCCCTGGTCCCTCAGCCAATGCCACCTGCTCCTGCCCCCTCCCTGCATGGCTGAGTCCTCCTGGCTCCCCGTTAGGTGTCAGTGGGGATCCAGGTGGTGGGGCCTGGTGGCAGGAGGGTGCGAGGAGTTCAGTAACATCGAGTGACCCCGAGCGAGGGGGATGGTGTGAGCAGGTGCAGGACGGGTGCTTTCTCTGATGTCCAGGCCGAGGGTAGAGAGGCCCTCTCTGGGCCAGGGCTTACCTCCCTGGTGGGAGGGTGGGGACAGGGGGTGGCAGGGCAGGGCTGGGGCAGTGTGAGCAGGGACAGGCATCTGATGTTGGGGATGTGGCTTACTGACGCAGGGGCCTCTGAGGAGCAAGAACAGGGACAGCTCAGCCACTCCAGGGGCCACTGTGCTGCCACGTCTAGCACAAGCCAGGAGGGCCACTGGGCAGAGAGCCAGGCCTGGGGCCACCAAGGGGAGCCCCTCAGTGAAGATGCCCCCTCCAGAAAGACCTGCACAGCCTTGGCACCTGCACAGCCATGCCAAGGCAGCGCCCAGGGGACCCAGTGGTGGGCAGGAGCCAGGCGTCGAGGGAGGCCAGGCCACGCCTCTCCACTGCGTGGACCAGAATGTTCCCTGTTGCAGGGCTGGCCTGGGACTGCAAGGGGCCAGCCATATCCCTGTGCTACCCGCCACATGCCAGTAGCACCTCCACCGGCAACCAAAGATGCCTCTAGACCTGCCACCTGTCCGGGACTGGGGGGCCTGATGGCCCCAGCTGGGCGAGGAGGGCGCGGGGCACTGGCTCACTCACTCTGGGCAATGCTGGGCGCCGTGTAGCTCTCGGCCACGCCCGATGCCTGGCTGGCGATGCTGATCTCACTGGCTCGGCGGAAGCTGCGGCTGGTGGGGGCTGCTCCGGGTGAGGAGGGGGCAGCGTGCTCTTGGAAGACCGTGTTGTGGGTCTGGAGCGCGTCTGCTGCAGGTGGACAGGGAGGGGAGACCCAGGTGAGCAAGGCCCCCGAGCAGCCAGGGAGCCAGCGTGCGCCTAGCCGGGTCGGGTGGTGGCCTTGCCAGGGCTTGCTGCTTGGGCCGAGAGAGGGCTGAGGCCCAGCGCTGAGGCAGGGAGGAGGAGGAGGATGGGCAAGGCTGGACGGACGGATGGACACAGACACAGGGCATGGAGGCCAGGAAGCCGGGCTGCTCCCCCCACCCCAGGTACCCTTTCGCCCCGCACACTCCGCAGCTAGCTCCTGGAAGCCCCACCAGCCCAGCCTGCCCCACACCCGCGGCAGCAGTGGCAGCTGAACCCTGGGCTTGAGGGGCGCTGAAAACAGGGGTCTTGGGTGGCTTCCTGGGGATGCTCTACGTGTGCAGAGGCCGAGAAGGAGGTGAGCCCCTGTGTGTCCCTCACACACAGGCCACAGCCAGCCTGGGTGGGCATCTGGGGACAAGGGCAGGTGCCAAGGGCTCACGCCCAGCTCATGTGGGCCGGGCCTGAGGAAGGACAACAGGGAAGACAGGGCTCGGCCAGAGATGCTGCATCTGGACCGGTGGGGAGTGGGCCCCAGAGGATGCCACCCCTCGCTGGGACTGGAGGCTTCTCCTAGGCGAGGGCTCCTGCGGCTCGAGGCCTCACCCCGTCTCCTGTCTGTTCCCGCCAGCCTCAGGGAGGAAGGACAGAGCCCTTGGACCGTCACTGACATGCTGTGTGGCCCTGGGACAACCCCTGTCTGTCTCTGAGTAGCTGTGCCCACCTTTGCTCGGGTCCCTCTGCCTCTGACCCAGTGTGTAGGGAGAAGGTGCCAAGGCCACTCTCTGGGGCCTTCCTGCCACCAAGGTCCCATGAACTCTGAGTAGCTGGGGGTGGGGCTGGGGGGAGGCCTGAGGACCAGGATGGGGTCAGCCAGCCAAGCGGACGTCACCACGAGCGGGGAGAGGGAGGGGTTACACACACTCAGCACAGCCCGGGCTCGGGCGAGGCCCGTCTTGCCAGGTGGGCGCGGGAACAGGGATACTGGTTTCCAGGAAGCTGTCCCCGTGGGGGAGAGGGCCCGGGGGGCCACCCTCCAGGACCAGCTCGGGGTTTCTCTGCACGGTCTCGACTGGAGGCAGACGGGGAGAGAACAGAGGACAAGAGCAGACACTCGAGTGGGCCGTCTAGACATGCTCGACACACTTGGGGCTCCTCGAGGACTAGGACAAACAAGATGCCGGGGCACACGCTGGGGTGGGGGAGGGGCCATGCCCGCCCCGTGTCCCCCCCCACCATCCCCTGCACCCCCATCTCTGAGCGGCCGCCTGCCAGCATGGGGACCCACCAATAGTGTCCCTGACTCAGTTAGGGCCCCTCCTGGGTCCTTAGCTCTGTCGCCAGTGGGATGGAGGCTCAGGCAGTGGGGAGGGGTGTCTGCTCCCCATCAGGCAGCCCGGGGTGAGGCCCTGACCTGTGCCCTCTGAAATGCGGACACGGCCATTGGTGCCTCTCAGGGACCAGTGAGGATGGCTGCACCTGCACCTACGCCAGGTGTCCCCTGCTGAGAGGTGCTCAGTGCAGGCGGCCCCTGCCCCTCAGGAAGAGCCACCCTGGAGGGGTCCCACCTCCCCCCACCCCGGGGGAGCACGGGCCCCTTACCCAGCAGCGTGGAGCAGCCGTCCCCCAGCGGGTAGCGCTGGTAGCGGGGGATGCTGAAGGGCGGCAGGGCGTGGAAACGCCGCTCCAGCAGCGGCTCCAGGCGGGAGGCGGACGGGTCAGCGGGGTGGAAGAGGTTGTAGACCTGCTGGCAGGCCGGCCGCAGCTGGAAAACTAGGGGGGAGGGGGGTGTCGGCTGCAGAGCCTGAGGCTGGCTCTGCCCTGAGGAGTGAGGTGGGGAGCCTGGGGCCAGGGTTGCCTCACCATGAGTTAGGGAGAAAACAGAAAGTGTGTCTTTATCAATTTGGGACCTGTTTGGGTCACTGTCACTTTATTTTTACTTAAAAAAAATTTTTTTTTTTTGAGAACAGGGTCTCACTCTGTCACACACTGTCACCGGGGCTACAGTGCAGTGGCATCATCATAGCTCACAGCAACCTCAAACTCCTGGGCTCAAGGAATCCTCCTGCCCCACGAGCAGCTGGGACTACAGGCACATGTCACTTGTGGAGGGGGAGGGAGTGTGGGGTGCTGCGTGTGGGGGTCTGTGTTTTTCACCTAGCACTTGGCAGTGTCTAAACCTCTCTCAGCTCCAGTTTCTCCCTCTGTTGTGGAAAGTGACAAGGGTCCTGCATGGCTACTGTGAGGGCTGCGTGGCTCCCTGGAGCTGCAGTGGCTGATGGGGGGTGGGGGCAGGGCAGGGGCTGCTGCTCTGATGGATCCTCAGCCTGAGGCCTCCCTGCTCCCCACCGAGACACGTGGAGGGGCCTCCAGGGCCAGGAGGCCGCTGCACCCAGGAGGCTTGGGGGTAGGTGCCTGGCGTCATATCTCTCCCCTGTGGGAGGACCTCGGACCTGCAACACTGGGTCTGTCCCCATCTGACCCTGGGGTGGTGCCTTCATCTGACCCTGGGGTGGTGCCTTCCCTCCCTGGACCTCAGCGTCCCTGTCTGTGGAATGGCCCTTGGCTCCTATGGGCTTCATGGAGGTGAAATGAAACAGCAGGTGTCAGGGACGGGACAGTGACTGAGCTGCTGGAGCGGGAGCAAAGGCCAGCAGCGGGTCCTTGGTGGGGAGGGCAGAAAGAAATGTGCCCAGGAAGTGGCCATGGGCTCATGACTGGGGTCCACTGAGACCTCCTGCCCAGCTCATGTACCCCCGTCCCGGCCCTGCAGGGCTCTCACCATCCAGGGCTGGGATGATGGTCTTCCTCAAGGCCAGGACCAGCCCCAGAGGGCACCCGAAGAGGAAGAGGTCGGTGATCTCGAAGTCAAACCTGCCCAGGGCCCCCATGCCGTCCAGCATGGTGGAGCTGCTCGAGCGGTACGTGCTGGGCTCGGTCCTCAGCACGCTGGCATGGAGGCTGAGGTGGGGGACGTGAAAGGTCACACCATGGCCCTTCTCAGAGCTGGCCTTCCCTCAGCGTCATGGGGGATGGGCTGTGTCTTATGGCCCCTCTGGGGTCAAGAGGCCAAATGGGGCGTGACCCTGTGCTGGCCTGCCCGGTGCCTGCTGGTCCCAACTTCCCCTGGGGACCACTGCCTCCGGGACAGCCCTGATGGGGACCGTGCTGCCCTGGTAGGTTCTGCCCCCGACTCTGCCAGACCCCTCCCCACCTTCAGGACACGCTGTCCCCTCTGGCTGAAGACGGACCCTGGTGTGCACGGGACAAGGGCACCCAATCAGCCACTTTCCCCTGGGCCCAATCGGGGACCCCAGCACCCAGACAGGGACGCCTCCCAAGCTGACCCTCACAGGCGCCGTTCCTCCCTCTTTCCTCACCCGGACATGGGCCTCCAGGCCCGTCCCCGAGCCCCACGGCCCCCCCACCTGGACAGGAAGGCCTGGTGCTGCTGGATGGTGTCCAGCTCGTAGGTGGACGAGTCGCTCCTCTTGCGGGGCAGCTGCCTTTTGGGGTCCTCGGTGCCGTTGCCGCGGGGGATGTCGATGTTGCTGCGGCTCAGGTGCCGGCTGTTCTCCAGGTTGGAGCCGCCACCACCGCCACCACCACCGCCACCACCGCCACCGCTGCCGGAGCAGTGTGCTGCGTTCACCAGGATGCCCGGGGACAGCAGGTCAGTGTCCTGGAATGGCCCCGTGGAAGCTCACTGCTGGGTGGCTGCTGGCCTGGCCCCTTCTTCAGGGCTCCGAAAGCTGCCTCCTGCCTCCTGGCCGGCCACTGCCCTGCCAGCCTCTTGCCTGAGCCAGAGGGGAGAGCCCCTGTGCCCCGACCCACTGGCCACCCTGGATCTGGGCCATGCCCCACAGGCTTCCACCACTCTGCAGCAGAGGGACCTGGGGTTTTCCCTCCCTGCTGGGAAGCAGAGAGGGTCCACTTGTCCCACCTCCTGAGACCAGACCTTGCCACTCACGGGGCAGACCCTGATTTGTGGCTGGTGAAGCCACACGTGCTCCTAGGTTTGGCCATGCTGGGACTGTTCACCTGCCCCATGCACCTGCCCTGCCACCTCTGGGCACCTGTGCTGGCAACCTCTGCCCTCCCATCTTTTCTTGAAGGTGTGAGGGGAGCAGGATTCTGAGAAAAGCTCCTACAGCTCCCTGACTCCTTGGCCAGAACTCGCCGGGCTTCCTCAGCTCCCCCTCAGCCCTCCCTGCAGGGCTGGGTCTCAGGGGCTCGGAAAATGCTTGTCGAACGAGTAAATGGAGCTTGGCTGGGTGGAGTCTGAGCCGGCTGGACTCAGGAGGTGTCTCTGGCACTTTGCTCGGGGGCAGGGCAGCGACACTCTGGGACAAGCAAGAGGCTGCAGGCCTCGATGCACGTTTGGGCCCTTGCTCGGTACCTGCACACTGACCACGCTGCCGCGGCGGCTGCTGCTCTGACTCTCTGACACTGGCTGGTTGCTGTAGCACAAGGCATCAAACGCCAGGATGCCCCCGACGCAGTCCCCGATCAGGCAGACCTGGGTGCAGGAGGGGCCCAGAGGCCTGAGCGGCCACCCTGCTCCTGGGCTGCAGGCTGGGGAAGCCGTCACCCTCTCTGCCTTGGACCAGCCGCCTGGGGTGTCTTCCCTCTACCCCACCCCGGGACTCACCTGCCCGTTGAAGGTCACACCCTCCTGGGACTTGATGAAGTCCCCATAGGCGAGGTTGGCCCGCTGAATCACCGTGGCAATCGCCTCCTGGTACTGGGGCGAGGAGGTGGCCAGCAGGGGCAGGGCAGCCAGGGGGATGTGGTCCTGACTGCTGGACAGACAGCCTTCGTCGTGACTGTAGGGGCTGAGGCTGGGGGAGCAGGGGGTCGGGAGAGGGCAGCGGCCTCAGCTCAGGCCCACAGGCGCCTCTCCCCAACCCACGTCTCAGCAGCTGGTTCAGCAAACACTCGTGGGGACCCTGGCAGGCCAGGCCCAGCAGGCGTAGGGAACAGAGCAGGTGAGTAAGACCCTGTATCTCAGAGGCAGGTCAGTGTCCCCACATTACAGGTTTGGAAACCGAGGCTGTGCCCGGCGCCCCAGCCCTTTCCCGGCTCTAAGCCCAGCCTGTGTGAGTGTTTTGCTGCCTTCAGGCAGAGGGGCCTGCGTGGCAGGTCTGGACCTCGGGACGCGGGGGGGTCTCGACACTGGGGGAGCCGCCTGAGGCTCAGGCGTGGGACGGGGGCAGCACTTTGCCGCCCTCCCCACCTGCCCCCAGGATCGGCAAGGGTCGGCGGGCAAGCGCGGGCACCAGCATGCAAACGCCACTCACTTGGAGACCAGGGCGAAGGCATCTGAGCAGACGGGCGGGCAGGGCACCAGGCGGATGGCGAGGTGGCCCAGGGCGCTCGGGTAGTGCACGCGCATGACCGTGTCGAACACGCTGGCGATGGTGTTGGCGTCGCCCTGCTTGGAGCTGGGGTCCCCGGCGCCCGTGTCCAGGATGGTGCCTCCGTGCAGCAGCAGCAGTAGCACGTGGATCTTGGAGGGCGGCACGGCCAGCGGCTGGCTGACCTCGTCCTGCACGGGCAGGGGCGGGCGTCAACTCCCCGGACTCGGCTCCTGGATGAGGCCCCATCACCCTGGCGGGAGGCTGGCCTCACCCAGTTCTCCCTCCAAGACCCCTGATTGCCACCACTCGCCTCTAGGACCTGGTGTTTGGCTGTCTCAAGCCCTTCCCTCGGACCCCCTCAGGATGCAGGGACCAGAGTCTGGGGAGGGGCCAGGGAGATGGGGACCCCCTGCACCCCGACCAACAGCATGCCCAGGGCACGTGGGAGGGAGCCCAGGCAGGGGCTTTCCGGGCTTCCGGCTTGAAGGGGAGGCAGAGAGGCTCAGCCGGTCCTGGCCTCAGGGGCTTCCTGCCCTCTGTGTGTCTGTCTTGGCCTGAGCAGACAAAGCCACCACGGGCTCAAAGTCACAGGGGTCACTTAATGGCTTGGGTCAGGGCAGCAACCCTGGCCCCTCTGGGGCAGCTCTGAGCTCTCTCTTCCTCTATGTGGGGACTCCCCACTCTGGGCCCTGGGCCCCGGCCCTGCCATTCCTTCCTCCTGGCCAGGCCTGCTTGTGAGGTCAAAGTGAGACCTTCGATCTGCACACCAGTGCACGGGGTGTGGAACTCTTCCCGGCTAAGGGACTGGTCTAACGTCATACGGCGTGTCAGTGCCAGTGGGATGGAACCCTGAGTCCCTGCCACAGCTCAGCGCTCTCCTGCCAACCCAGGCTGTGGCCGTCCCCAGGGGGTTCCCTCACTCTGAGTTTCTGGTGTGTGACTGGTGGGTACCAGGGCCTGAGAGGGGCCACTAGCATGTACTTGCTGCACCCACGTTATGTCTGGTGGGGGGTGGGCGGTGGAGAAGGAGCTGAGGGGAGGGTCCTGTCCCTAAGGACCTGGGGAGACAGACCAAGTGGCCAAAGCCATCGAGGGCCTGTGGTGGAGACAGCTGGCCCTGAGCGGGGCCACCAGATGGCAGGAGGTGGGAGTAGCTGCAGGACCTAGGTGCCGAAGCAGAGGATGGGGGGTGGGCAGCTCGAGGGCTGGACCGGGAAGTTCAAAGGGCCAGGCCGGGCTGGCCGGGAGCCACTGGGCAGGGTGGGCTCCGGGTGAGCGAGGGGGGATGGCTGCTGGGTGGTGCTGGGCCTGCAGGAGGAAGGCTCAGCACCCTTGGAAGGGCCACCTTCTTTCTCCCTCACTGGGGCTGGGGCAGGACTGACACCTGTTCCCACGCAGGGACTGCATGCTGCTGGCCAGCCTGGGCGGGAACAGCTCACAGCCCAGGGCAGGGTGGGGCCACCAGCTGCCCACAGGCCAGGATGGAACAGCCAGTAGCCCACTGGGCTCGTTGACAGGGGCTCCTGCAGCCCAGCAAGGCGAAGGGTGGTGGAAGAACCGTCTGACGGCAGGACTTAGTCCCCAGAGGACGGGCAGGGCTGGGCAGTGGGGCTTAGCTTAGAGAGTCCTGCGTGCGCCTGTCTGGCTGTGCCCAGCACTGGAGACTGTTTGGGGACTGCCGCAGGGTCCCTCACATTCAGTCTGCGACACAAACTCACCCTGCTCGGGACCCTGGTGGGAGCTGGGGGGCCGGCTCTGCGAGCCAGGGCATCCCCTGGTCAGTGTCTACACAAGGCCAGGAGAGGGGGCTCCGGTTTGGGGGCTGTTGCAGCAAAAGGACCTGGCTTTGGATGGTGGCGCCCCAGAATGCACTGGGGTCCAAACACACATCCCGAGGCAGATCTAGAGCCCCAGCCCCCGCCCCTCACCTGGGGGGCCGTCAGAGCTGTGTGCGACATAGGAGGGGAGGGGGCTCCGTTTGCTTTATCTCGCCATTAAGCAGCAATTGGATATCAACTCCCCTCTAGCTGTTACCCTTCTACAAAACCCTACTTCGACCTCACACCTCAGAGCAGAAGCCCCCAGGAGGGGGCGGGGGTATGGATGCGCCTCCCCCAGCCCCCAGACTCCCCGGGAAGCCCAGTTCCCCAGAAAGGAGGTGCTGCCTCCACCTTGGGCAGCGAGGCCAGAGCAGCGGGGTGACCCGAGGGACAGCGTGGCTTGGCCAGGCTCCCGCCCGTGCAAACAGCTCTGACCGCCCGCTGGTGGAGGAGGAGGGGGCACAAGCTCCGGCAAAGAACCCCCGAAGCGGACACAGGCGCTCTACCAAGGCAGCTTTATTGGGACACTGAGCTCCGCCTGCCCCCCACGAGGCCACTGTGCTGGCCACACCACATCACTTCTGCCTAGACGACTTTCGCTTCCTCCCCTTCTGTCTTTTTTTCTTCAGGGACAGCAGACAGGCTGGGCACAAGGTGAAGATCTTATTTTTGATCTGGAATTTACAAGTTTCTCATTTTACTTTCCCACCGGTGGAGCCTGGTCAAGGTCTTCCTCGGGGGCTGACTGCAGTCCCTGGTTCTCAGGGACATCGTAGGGAGAGAGAGAGGGTGGTGGGCGCCCTCCCGGCAGGGTGAAAAGTAAAGGAGGCCCAGGCCTTTCCCTGAAGACGCCCAGGCCGGGCGTGGAGGCAGGTACAGAGTGCCACCTCCGCAGCCCCAGGCCTGCTCTTCTGTGCCCTGTCCCTGTCCCTGTCCCTGTCCCCAGGGCACCCAGCCACCCACCTCGATGATGTTCAGCTGCTCCACGCTGGAGGCCACCCTGAACTCAGGGGCGCTCTGGCGGTACAGGCCGTCTGCAACACAGAAGTCGTGCGTAAGCCCAGGGCCACTGGGCAGCCCAGCGGGGCCAGCCGGATGGAGCTTGTAACCATCACCGTGACCCCTGGACGCCCAGCACTGTGCAGGGGCTGGGTCAGAAAGCAGGGGCTCAGTCCCCCAGCAACCCCCGCAGCCCCCTAGAGCCAGTACCCTGTGTGTCCTCTGGCTCTGGGCTCTCGATTTTGTCCATGAGGTCATTGGAGCTCCACTTGCTGATGTCTTTGGGGAATATTTCCTCCTGGTCGGACAGGTCCTCTGGAGGGGAGAGAGGGGACTTCGGTAGCACTGGGGACTGGGGAGGCTGGGGACCCCAGGTGCCCTCCACACACTCTCGATCCGCCCCCACCCTTCCTCAACGGGAGGCAGCACGGCCACACCCCCCTGGGCTGCTTCCTCATCATTTAAAAAAAATTGTGGTCATATTCACATAACAAAATTCATCACTTAAACAATCATAAAACTGGCATTTAGTATATTCACATTCACAAAGCTGAGCAAGCGTCGCCACCATCTGATTCCAGAACATTCTCACCACCCCAAATGGAAACTCTGTGCCCACAGGCAGTCAGTCCTCCTTCCTGCCTCGGCTACCCTCATCAGTCCATGCTCCGTGTCTGTGGATTTGCCTATTCTGGATGTTGCCTACATGCGAAATCGTGCGCCGTGTGGCCTTTGTGGCTGGCTCCGTTGGCTCAGTGGTATCTTGAGGTCTGTCCGAGCTGTGGCGCACCTCAGGGCCCCGTCCCTTTCCACGGCTGGGTCACAGTCCACGGCACGGACAGACCACGTTTGTTTGCCCACCCGTCAGCTGACGTTCCTGACCGTTGCTAACACTGCAAAGCACGGCTTGGTGAGAAGCTGCTGTGGACACGGCAGCAGCAGATCTTGCTTCTGCTTTTCTAGAACTTCTGTCCGGGACCACTGGGTCCAAGGCCGATGTCTGGGTGCTGGCTCACTTGGACGCCCCTCCGGTCACGGGATGGGCCACGGTTATGGGATGGGCCCCAGGTGCTGCTGCTCTGGCTTCTCCTGCTTCGCTGTCCCTCCTCCTGTGCAGCCTCGTCTACATCCGATGTGTACTTGCCTCTTGTCAGGGACAAAGAGCCAGCTGGGAGGGGTGAGAAGCCGAGATGCCCCTTCCCAACCATCGGCGAGACCCCGGTGCAGAGGCTGACTCAGGAACCACCTGCCCCTGTTCTGTCCCCCAGCCCAGGGCCAACCCAGGCACCTCCCTCTGCCCGGACGCCCGCTCCCTGAGTTCTCTCTCGTTAGGGCCTGTTGACGGAGACTCCATCCCGATGTGGCTCTTCTGCCCCACTGGGCCAGGGCACAAGATCTGACCTGCCTGTGCCCTGCCGGGTGCCTGTGGGCAAGTCCCCATCCCGTTCTGAGCCTCTGTCCTGCCTCGTGAGCTCTGGGGCCAGCTCAGCCACCAGCCTGCGGAGGGACCTGTCCCTGGCGCCTGCCTACGCCCCCGACTCCCTCGGGAGGAACAGCCGGAGCGCTGGGCGAGCGAGTGCCTTGTGTGCAAGTCTCCCCAGCATAGGCGCGGCGTTGTGCTGTGTGCTCACCGTGTTTATTTGGGGACCATGTGGGGAAAGGGGCATTTCAAATATTTCCTGCTTATTGCACTTTCTAAAGTGTATGCATTAGATATGATATTAATTTAATCAAGAAAAAATAAGGAATGTACAAAAAGGTAGAAAATTATAAGTTATACTTCTTATGGAAATAAATTCACGTGCGGAACAAAGCCCTAGTCTGGTGACATGTCCTTTTTGGGGGGTTTCCAGAGAGCAGTGTCCCCCTGCCAGGCCCACAGCACATCTTGGTATCAGGT
Source organism: Cheirogaleus major (assembly GCA_963574435.1). Classification (NCBI taxonomy): domain Eukaryota; kingdom Metazoa; phylum Chordata; class Mammalia; order Primates; family Cheirogaleidae; genus Cheirogaleus; species Cheirogaleus major. The sequence continues at coordinate 32,317 of CAUYPO010123339.1, read as the reverse complement.
TGGGAGAGCCGGAGACCCCAGGCTCAAGGGAGCTGGCTTCCTGGCGACATCCTCTCATTGTCTGTGCCCCCCACACACCATGCCGTCACCTGGCACGGTGCGGGTGCAGGGAAGGGGCACAGGACAGTAACAGGCAGTTTCCACGTCGGTCCACCCCCCACCCCACTTCACTGCAGGGTGCGGCCCACCTACCGTGGGCATCGAAGAACTCGTCGTCCGAGCTCTCGTCTGAGTCCCTGGCGATGCTCTGCATCCTCCACTCTGAGATACTGTGGCGGGAAGGGCTGGCTGGAAGGCAAAACTCCAGGCTGAGCACCCAGCCTGCAGGGGAGGGGCCCACAGGCTGCGCCTAGCTGGCAGAGGGCATGGTCAGAGGCTGCCACGGAGCCGGGAGGGTTTGGAAGGGAACGAGAGAAATAAGGGGTGGAGGGGCCTGGGCGCATCTCGGTGGCAGCTCCTGGACCATTCAAAACGATTCCCCTCCCATCAGCCTGGCACCAGGCAGGCGTGTCCCGGGGGCACATAGGGGTAGGAATGTATGGGATAGGAGTGCACAGGCATAAGCCCAGGATGTGTGATTGGATGGGCCTAGGGGCGCACCTGGCTCCACCCGGACACCCTGCTCGGTTCTTTCTCTCAGGACCTGAAGCTTTGCAGGCTCCCCCTCGGGGGCTGAGGCCCCTCTGCAGTGCTGGGGAAGCCCACCCAGACCTGTGTCCCCTGGCTCCTCAGGTGGTGGCCTGTCCTTCCCTTGGGAGCCAGCTGGGGGGCCCGGGTGGCGCTGGAGCTTACCTCCCCGCTTGGATGACCGTGACGACTTGGAGGACGTGGACCACTGCTTCTTCAGGCCCCGCCCCACCAGGGGCTCCCCGCTGTTGCTGCTGGGCTCGGGGGGCTCCCTAGAGGCCTGGTCCTGGGCAGCCTTGTCCTTGGCGAGCTCGGCGGCCCCCTCATCCTCCTCGCTGAATCGGGCCATCTTGCGGGACAGCATGAGCTGCGCCTCCTTCTCCAGCTCGCGGATGCGCTCCATGCTCAGCCCGTACCACTCGTCCTGCCAGCACCAGGCCTGCCTGTGGGCCCGCACCATCACCCTCCGCAGGCCTGCACCCCGGGGGGAGATGGAGGGAGGGGTCAGGCCAGGTGCAAATCACTGCCTGCCTGTGCCTCAGTTTCCCCATCTGTAAGATGAGGGGACTGGCTCGCAGATGGCCTCGCAAGCTCACAGTGGCTCTACAATTAGGGTGAGGGGCCTCCCAAAGCAATGTGTTTGGTCAGAAGCCACAGTTCCCTTGGGGGGGGGGATTGCTGCCCCGGGGGAGGTGGAGGAAGGCGTCTGAGAGCCTCCTGTCTCGGTGTCTAGTATACTTTTCCTGTTGAATTTCCCATGGAAAATCAAGTTCAAGTTCAAACTAGATTGGGTTTGTTTTTTTAAATTGCTTTTAGTATTAATAGAATATATTATACACGAGATACATAAGAATATATTGTACATATAGGCCGGGCGTGGTGGCTCACGCCTGTAATCCTGGCACTCTGGGAGGCCGGGGCGGGTGGATCACTCAAGGTCAGGAGTTCGAAACCAGCCTGAGCAAGAGCGAGACCCTGTCTCTACTAAAAATAGAAACAAATTAATTGGCCAACTAAAAATATATATGGAAAAAATTAGCTGGGCACGGTGGCGCATGCCTGTAGTCCCAGCTACTAGGGAGGCTGAGACAGAAGGATTGCTTGAGCCCAGGAGTTTGAGGTTGCTGTGAGCTAGGCTGACGCCACGGCACTCTAGCCCGGGGTACACTGTGAGACTGTCTAAAAAAAAAAAAAAGAATATATCTTACATATAAATTAATATGTAAAATAAGGTAAAATAATATACCTTTTAAGGTATAAAGACTAATAAAAGAAATGCAGACACAGAAAGCAGACTTGGGTTGCCTTGGGCTGGGGTGGGAGTGGGGGTGACCTCGAATGGGAACAAGGGACCCTCTAGGGTGATGAAATGCTCTAGAGCTCGGAGCACGGCTGCGAATACTATGGAATTTCACCAAACTGCTCTCACAACAGGGACCTGTGTGGTATGTAAAACTATGCCTCGATAAAGCTGTTCAAAAAGTCATTAAAAATGAATAAAACATCCATGTCCACACCACCTCGAGAAGGGAAGGCACTACCAGCAATACCGAGCTCTCCACACACCCGTCCCCATGAGACGCTGTCCTGAATTTCCTGTCACTGGCTTTGCTTTCTGGCTTTAGCACACAGATGGGTTTTTCTGCACGAGGCATCGGCTGGTCTGCCTGCTGTCGAAATTTTCGTGTATGTGTCGAACTATATTTTTCTGCCACTTGATTCTTTGGGGGGAGTGTTATCCAGGGACACGTGTGCGGGGGTCTCCGGTTCATCAGGTTTGCTGCCGTGTGCTATTTACGTGTTGCAATGCCACATTTCATGTGTTCCTTTTCCTGCCAATGGGCCTTGGCTCATTTGCACAGATTTTCCAGCTTTTCTAAACCTGCTGCTTTGAACATTCCAGAACGTGCCTGAGAGTTTCTCCAGGGGACAGAGCCGGGAGGCAGAGGCGCTGGCTCTCAGGGCATGTGTCTCCCCCTTCCCTAGGGGACGCGGAGCGGCTTTCCAAGTGGTTAAGCCGCGACACGTTCCAGGGCTGGGCTATCACACCCATTCCACAGACGAGGAAAGCAAGGCTCATAGAGGCTGAGGGATGACGGAGCCACTACGTGGCAGTCAGGACTAGACGTGACAGCAGCCCCACGACCTTCTTCCTGAGGGGAGAGCTGACCTGCAGGGGGGCCAGGGAGTCTCACAGCTCAGCCAGGATCCCAGCTGCAGTGTAGAGTTGAGGGGGCCTGAGGGGACCTGCAGAGCCCGAGCGCTGCCCTTAGCAACATGCTGGGCGTCCCGTGCTGGGCTGACCCCAGAGGAATATCGAAGAGAGGGTGGGACAAGTCACCAGGGCTGATATGTTCGGATCCCTGGGGCAGCCCGGGGGCCTCCCCCACTCTCCTCCTGTCCTCCCATCCCCTGGGGGGTAAGAACTGTCATTCCTGTCCCAGAAGAGGGGGCACGGCCAGGAGCGGCACAGCTCTGCTGGGCAGGCAGGCCTGACTCACACTGGCGCTGTCTCTGTCCGGACACTGCCCTCCTCCTGCCCGGGACCGCGGCGCTGGGGAGGCTGGTTTGGGCCAGTCCAAGCTCCCTGGGGTGAGAGACAGACTGTGGGATCCACCCCCTCCGACCAATGGGATGTCTTCCTTCTCTCCCTGCCACCTCCCCAGCTGCTGAGGGACACTGCAGTAGCCCTTCTGGAAAAGGGGTGGTGGATGATGTGCATGGGAGTCCCGCCCTGGGGACGGAGCTGGCGATGCCGTCACACCCTGTCAAGGCCAAGTCCACATCAAGTCTCTGCCGCTCAAAGTGGAACATCCGCCACCCCGGAGCCCGGCCCTCTGCAGTGCACAATGACCCTTCCCTTGGGGTGGCCAGCACCGACGCTGCACACGCTGTCCGACGAGACCCCAGGGAAGCACGGGCAGCGAGCGCTCGGACGGGGCTGGGTGGGAGCAGGCAGGTCTGCCTCCGTCCCAGTGTGCGGTCGCTGCTTCCTCCCCATCTATGGGTGACAATGCCACCCACATGGTCATTGTGAGCCAACGTGACAAGTGTGGCGTGTACTGATGACAGCGAGGCCTGTTCTTGTCCAAATTAAGTCACCCTTGCTCAGAGTGTCACCAGGTGTCTGGAACTGGCCCATGGAGCTGATGCCATGACCTCAGCATGGGCAGGGGTGAAGGCTCCAGGTGACGGGGGAGGCTGGGCCACCATTCACTGGGCCCCAGGCCATCTGTTGTCCACCTGCTGCCTGGACACCTGCTCTGGGCCAGGCTCACATGGGTGTGAAGGACACTGCAATGTCTGAGACATCTTGCCCCCCGAGCTGCCAGTCCAATGGCGGAGGCAGAGCTGTGGCCCCAGGCCTGGAGACTGGGTGTCCTTAGGCAGGGGAAACAGGGGCCAGGCAGGCAGCAGGAAAGCTGTCCCCAGGGGCCACTGGCCCCAGTGGGGTGCGGCCTAAACCTTATCAAACACGAGCCAGGTCAGGACTGTCTGAGGGCAGACAACACACTGGCTGGTGCTTGGCGGGCATTCGTGGTGGGCAAGATAAACCGGGGGAAGCTGGCGTGGGCTTTAGCGCCACCTTTCAGGAACAAAGTGGAAACACAGACTCCCAGGCAGACATGCAGGGAGAGGAGACAGACAGGGAGGCCCAGGCGTCCCCCAACACGGCACGCTGGGCGAGGTGCGTGCTCACCGGTGTCGTGGATGAACCTCTCGATCTTGGACTGCATGCCCCAGTAGCGGAACTCCACCTTGCACAGCTTGTAGGCGCACATGATGGGGAAGACCTGCTTCTTGTACTCCTCGATCCAGTTGTCGGACAGTGGCCCCCGCTGGGTCTTGGCCGACTGGAACAGCTTGGGGTCCTCTTCTATCTTATACTCGTTGGGGGGCACAGGGTCTTTGACAATGTCGATGAAGTCTGCGGGGAGACCCTACGAGTGGCCACTTCTGCCCTGACCACGCGCCCCACCCGGCTCCTCCCCGTGTCCCTCCACCCCGACATGTCACGGGGCTCGGGCCTCGCCAGGCCAGGGAGCCCTGTAGGGGTGAGGACGGGGCCCTGGGCAGCTCTGACCCTGCACTCCCCGACAGCAGGGCCTGCACCTGTCCTTGCTGCCTTTTCAAGTCATTTCAGCAACACCCATGTTCCGAGCCTGCCCTATGCCATGGCGCAGCAGGTAGATGGGTACAGGCGGAGGACACACTGGGGAGGTGCGTTTCCACGGAGAGCATGGGGGAGGCGGGGTAGAGAGGACGCCGGGAAGAGCTTCCCAGAAGAGCGGAACTGAGAGGCCGAGGGTGTCCCTGCAGCTCTGGCACTTGACCGAGAGGTGGGGGGACTTGGGGGACCACCGGGGAGTCTGTATGTGGGGAAGGGCGGCAGCAGGGCTGCGCTGCACCCGTCGGCCATTTCCCTCCAAGCCAGCCATGCATACAGTGAGCGTCTCAAGGGCCAAGCGGACTTTCGTACAGGTCTTAAGCGGGAGGGACATGGGCAGGCTGTTAGGAAACCCTCCTGGACAGAGAAGACCCGGGCGAGACGTCTGAGTGGGGCCAGACAGGGGCGTGGGGCCCGAGCACAAGAGCCGGATGCTGCAGAGCTGGGGTTGGAGAAAACAGGCAGGGTTGGGAGCTGGCGGGACCTGGTGGGGGTGACGAGGGGAGGGGTGGTGACTCTGGCAGGATGTGGGCTGTGCTGCCTCCTGTCACAACCTTCCCTCCACAGGGCCATCTCCTGCCCAAAGGCAAAGCCGTCGTGCTGTGCTCGCTCCTGAGGCTTGCGTATGCGGCGTGGGGATGGGTGCATGCTTGGTGGGAAAGAACCCCAGGAGAGGGTCCGCGGCTCACAGAGCCCTTCTGGGTGGCTCTGCTCTGACCAGGCGCTGGCCACCTCCGCTTCCCCAATGCACCAGCCCCCAACGTATCCGGGCTGCACATGCAGACATCATCGCAAGACCAGCGAGGTCAGGAGCGAGTCCGAGGGCAGCAGCACGTGGGGAATGACGAACTTCCTCCCTGGAGCAGCCTACACGCCCAGCCCCCTTGGGCAGGCAAAGGCCGCCAAGTGCAGGGCTGGGCGGCGAGTAGGTAATGACATGGGGACTTAGGACCCACGGCAGCTGGCCTCCAGGGGAGCCCTCGTCCAGGCTGGATGGACAGAGCTGTCAGAAGGCCCAGCTCATGCTTGGTCCTTTCCTCCGATTATGGGCAACATTTGGCCACCCCCACCCCCAAATCCCTGCAAATTCCTGTGCTGAAGTCCTAAACTCAGCACCTCCGAATGTAACCTTATTTGGAGATAGGGTCTTTAAAGAGGTAATCAAGTTAAAATGAGGCCATGAAGGTGGGCCCTGATGCATAGGACAGGTGCCCTTAGAGGAAGAGGACAGGGGCAGACAGACACAGAGGGAGATGACTGTGTGGCCACCATGCACTGGAATCGTGCATCTGCAAGTTAAGGGACACAGAGGATGGCCAGCAGCCCCCAAACGGCAGGAGAGACACCTGGAGCAGATTCTCCCTCATGGCCCTTGGAGGAACCACCCTGCTGACACCTTAGCGCAGACTTTTGGCTCCCACAGCTGTCACAGGTAACTTCCTGTTGCTCAAGCTGCCTGTGTTGTGGTGCTTTGTCACATGGCAGCCCTAGGCCACTAATAAGGCTCCAGAACCCCAGAGGGGCCAGAAAACGCTGGTGGAGGTGGAGTGTGGGCACCCGCCCGACCCAGCCAAGCCCCCCGAGACGCCTCCTTGGTGACCTGGGCCTGGCACTCGGAGGCGCAGGCTGCTGCTGCCAAGCAGGGTCTGGCCCACAGCTGCATTTCGTTTGACTGGCATACGTTTATTTACAAAGCTTTTTTAATTGTCTGCCAACATGTAGGAATTGGGAGATTTCACGTGGAAATCCTCATCTCTGGCCTCTCTTGAAAAAAATGAAGGTTTTACAACGGGGCCCATTTCCTGTGTGGCACCATCATCAGCAGGGGTGGAGTGGAGGCAGCCACTGTCAAGAGGACACAGGCCCCGTCATGGGCTGTGGTCCCCACTGGCCCTGAGCACTTACTCTTGGCTGTTGGTCTGAGATGGCCCCCGCCCCAGCACACACGTGTACTTCTCGGGAGTGGGGACACCCCAAAAGGATGGAGGGCAGGGGCTCCAGGCAGCAAAAGCACTTGGACTTGGCGTACACATCAGAATGCGCCGAGTCGCCTGCTCTGTGTCCCCATGCACGCTTGGACCTGCCCTGCCTGCCCAGGACGGGGCCAGGTCTGGAGTCTGCCAAGCTGGGGACCAGGGACAGGACCGAGAGGGGCCTACAGGTAGGAAGCCCAGGAGAGAGCCCCATGGGGCACCTGCCCTTCCTGGTTACCGATCGTCAGCTGGTTCTTTTCCACGGGCGAGAGGCTGAACACATTAGGGTTTTCTCCAGCATCGGTTTTATAAAAGGTTTCAATGTCGATGGAGAATTTCTCCACAAAAGGGCAGGTGAACCTGTGGGAGAAGGAAAGCAACCATCAGGACCGCGCTTGGAGGGGCCACGGCCAGGGTCCACTGGGCCCACAGGGGAGGAGTGAAGCTAGGAGAGTGGGAAGCGGAGGGGTGGAGGGTAGCCAGGACTCATTTGCCTCGCCCAGTCACCTTCTGGGCTGGAGACGAGCTTATGTGAGAAAGAGCCGCTGGGAGGAGGAACCTCTGTGGACCTTCCAGCCAGCACCTGGTGGGTGCTCACCAGTGTAGGGAAGGAAGGGAACCCTGGAAGACTTGTGGGGACGCCATCTGCTCAGCAAGTGGGTAGCTAGCGAGAAGCAGCCCCCCATCTATCCAACCCAGCAGTACTGAGCTGCATCCTGGGGGGCACAGAGGGAAGAACCCCCACCAGGTGACCCGAAGGAAAGCCCTGCTCAGCATGGGATGTAACACATGCTGTTGCAGCAGCTGAGGGTCTCAGAGTTGCAGGGAACGTGTGGGCCATCTGGTCTACCCTCAGCTTCCTCCCAGCAGGCTGAACCTAAAGTGAGTTTGTATTCCCTGCGCCTTTCCAGACAGCAAAGGGTCTCCAACGCCCCCTCATCTGACCCATGCCTTCACGGCCTCCAACCCTGGGTAGTCTAGAGGCCTCCAGGGGTGTACTCCTCCCTGTACTGCCTGTGCCCGCCCTGGGTGACCTTCAGAGCACCTGTCTGGGACAGAGTCTGGACTCCTTGGGCATGTGGGGTGTTGAGCCTGTTGGGGGTCCCAGCCCCTGGATTCATGCTCTGAGGTTGTTTCCCACCAGATAGCACGAGGCGGTGGAAGGCTCCCAGAGGCAGAAGTGGGCGCACCTGGTTCTGGTGTAGGGGTAGGCGTTCCAGGACTCCTCTACCACCCGCAGGGCCGCCTTGGGCAGGATGGAACGGAACCAGCCGGGGATGTGCATGCCCACGTGGTACACCTTGTGTGTGTACTGCCCGGAGCCGCCCGGGCCGTCCGTGTACGGCCGGTTCTCCAGGATCTCCACGCCGCTGCCTTCGCCATATGTCTCGTTGCGGCTCTTCTTCTGTGGGGACAAAGGCACCGCGATGTGTGTGGGACTGGAGCACTCTGCAGAAGGTAAGGGGCTCAGGAAACTGAGCCACGGAGCGTGGAGCAGTGGGAGGGGCTTTGGCCAACCAGGCTGGCTTCCTGTGTCATTTCAGGACCCCACATCTCGATCCAGGTTCTATGTGCCCCGGGTCTCATGCAGGAGGCTGAGAGGGCCACGGATTGCCTGTCTCGGCCCTAGCCCTGCACATGCAAGTCCCCCATTCTGACTCCCGTCTGCCCCAGGACGGAAAGTGTTCCCAAGATCAGGAACAAGACAAGGACGCCCACTTTCTATTCAGCATTGTACTGGAAGTTGTGGCCAGAGCAATCAGGTGGGAAAAAGGAATAGTAAGAGGCAACCAAACTGGAAAGGAAGAAGTAAAACAATTTGCTGATGACATAATCTCAGACATAGAAAACCCTGAAGAATCTCACCCAAACCTGTTAGACCTGATAAATGAATTCAGCAAAGTTGCAGGATACAAAACAACACGTGAAGATGAACAATGCAAAAAGGAAATTAAGTCAATTCTACTTACAATAGCATCTGAAACAATAAAATACATAGGAATAAATTTAACCAAGGAGGTGAAAGACTTGTGCACCGAAAACTTAGCACGTTGCTAAAATTAAAGACCTAAATAAATGGAAAGCTATCCCATGTTCATGGACTGGAAGATGTAATATTGTTAAGATGGCAATACTGTCCAAAGCAACCTATCAAAATGCAATCTCTATCAAAATGCCAGCAGTCCTTTTTATGGAAATGAAAAGGCTGATCCAAAAATTCACATGGAATTGCAAGGGACCCCTGAATAGCCAAAACAATTTTAAAAATAAAACTAAGTTGGAGGACTCACAATTCCCTATATCAAAACTTACTACAAAGCTCCAGTAACCAAAACAGTGTAGCACTGGCATAGGACAGACAGATAGATCAATGGAATATAACAGAAAGTCTAAAAATAAACCATATAACCAGGGCAATTTTTTTTTTTTTTTGAGACAGGATCTTGCTCTGTTGCCTAGGCTGGAGTGCAGTGATGTCATCATAGCTCACTGCAGCCTCAAACTCCTGGGCTCAAGTGATCCTCCTGCCTCAGCCTCCTGAGTAGTTGGAACTACAGGTGTGCACTACCACGCCCAGCTAATTTTTCTCTTTTTAGTAAAGATGGGGTCTTGCTCTTGCTCAGGCTGGTCTTGAACTCCTGAGCTTAAGTGATACTCCCACCTTGGCCTCCAAGAGTGCTAGGATTATACCTAAGCCACCATGTCTGGCCTTAATGAACTTTGGGGTGCTAAAACCATCCAATAGGGAAAGAACAGTCTTTAACAGATGGTGTTAGGACAATGGGATAGCCACATGCAAAAGAATAAATTTGGGCCCTGCTTCACACTATATACAAAAATAAACTCAAAATGAATCAAAGACCTAAATGTAAGAACTAAAACTATAAAACTACAAGAACTAAACCCATAAAACTATAAAACTTAGAAGAAAACAGGGGCAAACAAGGCCTTGGATTTAGTAATGGTTTCTTAAATACGACACCAAGAGCACAAGCAACAAAAGAAAAAAATAGATAAACTGGACTTCATCAAAGTTAAAAACTTTAGTGTATCAAAGGACATTGTCAAGAGAGTGAAAAGACAACCTGCTCAATAGCAAAAAATATTTGCAGATCATATATCTGATAAGGGGATTTGTATCCAGAATATAAAAAGAACTCCTACGACAGCCATTTCTCCAAAGGAGATGTACAAATGGCAATAAGCACCTGAAAAGATGCTCCACATCACTGGTCACAAGGAAAATGCCTCATACCCATGATGATGGCTATTATTTACAAAAAAAAAAAAGGAAAACCATCAATGTCGGTGAGGATGTGGAGGAACTGGAACCCTTGCGCACTGCTGGTGGGAATATAAAATGGTGGGAATGTAAAACTGTGGGAAAAGTTTGGCAGTCTCTCAAAAAGTTAAACATAGAATCACCATATGACTGACAATTCCACTCTTCTGGGTACGTACCCAAAAGAACTCAAAACAGGGACTCGAACAGATCCATGGACACCAAGCCTTCAGAGGACTTCAGCACCACCAGCTGACACCAGGTGTCCACACAAAAACGTGTCCACCAACATTCACTGTGGCATTACTCACAAGAGCCAACAGGTGGAAATGACTCAAACGTCCATCAACAGGTGAAGGATTGGATAAATGTGGTCCATCCATACCACGGAATGTTACCCAGCCACAGAAAAGAAGAAGGACGGATACATTTACAACATGGGTGAACTTTGAAAACATAGTAATCGAAGATGCCAGACACAAAAACCCACATGTGGTTTGACTCCATTTACGTGAGAAATCCAGAATAGGCAAATGAATAGAGACAGAAAGTGGAACAGTGGTGTCCTGGGGTGCGTGGGGGGCAGGAGGAGTGGCTGCTAAGGGGCACAGGTCTCTCTTGAGGCAATGAAAACATTCCGGAACTAAGACTGTGGTGATAGTTGCACAACTCTGTGAATACGTTAAAAACCACTGGACTGTCTACTTTAACAGGGTGAGCCGTGTGGTATGTGACTTTTTATCTCAATAAAGCTGTGATAAAACAAAACAAACACACAGAAACCAATCCTGCCTCCTGCATTCACTAAGGTTTAAGAGAGATCAAATGCGGCAAGCAGGAAGGGGTCTCAGTGGCACTGTGTGACTTAGAGATGACACCTGGGTCACCTCTAAGTGTCTCTCTGCCACAAATGCCCTTCCCAGTATCCAAAAGCTCAGTTTCCTGCTTATGCAGAAAACCTCATGTTTGAGGTGCTGGTGACTTTAAGCCCAGGATCTGTTTCCATGGTGACATGACGGCATGGCCAAGGCCATCTTCGGTCAGCTTCCTGAAAGGCAGTGCGTGCACACACGTGTGCACATGGACGCACGTGCACACACATCCCTGCGTCACCCTGGGGCAGGGCCCTCTCTAGGGCACAGAGATGTGCTGTATCTCCACGGCCCAGAGCCACTGAGTCTCCTTCAGGGAAAAACCAAACATGAGACCCTGAGTGAGGCCACAGACGAGGCTGGAGCAGGCACGTGCCCTCCATCCTCTTTCTGGGAGCTCTTGGAATGCGGGCCACATTCGTGGTGGAAACAGCTACTACTTTCTGGACACTGTCTAAGCTCCTGCCTCTTCCAGCAGCTTTGTTTGCTCATGGCCATGCTAAGTGCTTTGCAGGTATGTTCTCCCGCAGTGACTACAGCGCCCTGGGGGAGTTTTGCAGCGCCCTGCAATACTACTGTCACCCCCAATTCGCAGGCGAGAAGATCGGGGCGTAGAGAGGTTGTGACTTGTCCAAGGTTGCAGTTACTAGACTTGAACTCTGACCTGTTGGATTCCAGGGCCTGCTCAGCCCACAGCACCAAGCAGCTCCAGGGATGACACCTCAGCATAAGGTCGGTGCTCAGTAAATATTTACGGAACAAATAAATGGATTCCAGTCCCAACTCTGTGACCAATGACTCCCTCTCATTCTGGGCAAGTCACTTCTCTGTGGTCTGCTTCCACACTCTAAGTGAAGATGGCGCTACTTATCCGCCCCAGCCCTAGTGTAAGGGGTTGAAATGTCCTCCCTAGAATCTCGGGATGTGACCTTATTTGGAAATAGGGTCTCTGCACACATAATGCGGTCATGAGCCAAGGAGGGCCTGGAGCCAGCAAAAGTGGGAGGAGACAAGGAAGGTCTCCCCCCAAAACCCCCAGAGCCTCTGCAGGGAGTGCAGCCCTGTGGACACTGGATTTCCAGCTCTGGCCTCCAGAACTGTGACAGCATTGTTAAATTATTGTTGTTTCAAGCTACCCTGTGGTTCTTTGTTATGTGGCACCAAGAAGCAATGCACTTGGCTACTGGGAGGGTGGTGAGAAGGTGAGCAGGGCAGAGGGGCCAGGAGGGCCCTTCCACGTGGCCTCCTTGGGGTGCTGGGGGCTGGGCCTTACAGAAGCCCCACCCACTCCAGCCGACCAGCGGGCCCTCCCAGCAACTCCCCCAACCCCCGAGGATCTAGGAGGATCCTTCCTGCACCTTCCAGCTTCTGGTGGCTCCTGGCGTTCCTTGGTGTGTGGCAGCAACACTCAAACCTCTGCCTCATCTTCCCTGTGTCTCTGATGTCCCCTCTTCTTATAGGGACAATAGTCATTCAGTTCAGGGCCCACCCTAAAGCCAGGATTGATCCCATCTAAAGATCATTAACAATTTTATCTTCAAAGACCCTATTTCCAAATAAGGTCACATTCAGATATTGCGGGTGGGTGTGGATTTTGGGGGGATGCTAGTCACCAGCTGGGTGAGTGCCCACAATGACCCCCTATGAGTAGCTTCAGCTTGTTGGAAAAATAGGGGCAGCACCCTGACAACCCCCCCACCTGCCCGACAGATGGGCCCCTCACTGCCTTTGGCCACGTGTGCCCTCAGTCATCAGCACTTTCTCTGAGGGGACTCCCGGGACTGACCACAGCACCCCTGGCCTTGCCACCCACAAGGAGACCTCGTGCTACATGTGGACATGTGAGCATCTGAGTGGTGGGCAGGCAGGGCTGTGTAGGGTCAGCACAGGCTTTAGAGCCAGACTGGGTGGAGGTCGTCTCCGCCCCAATCCTCATAGCCGGGACTGCAGAGAAGGTGACAGGTGGGCTGGACTAGGAGGGCTCAAAGCGCTCCACTCCAAGCAATGTGGAAGAGGCAGCCCATCATGTCTCTGGACAGACTGGCTTCATCAGGGCAGCTGTGCACCCTTGAGTAAATACCTTGACATCTCTGAGCTCCAAACTCTCCTCTGTAAATGGGGATAAACACCACCAACTCTGGAGGTATCATGAGCATGAGGCTTGAGGATTGACGCAGGGATGTATTTCAGGCTCTGGACACCCAGGCTGCCACTGTCAACTGGTGATGGTGCTGCATAGGGGCGGGAGGGCTGCAGCAGGGGCAGAGTCCCTGGGACCCAGCCTGGCCCCGAGCCTGTGCTCCCTGCACCACCCTTGGGTGCCTGTGCACAGCAGATGCTCTGTCAGGATTGGTTGAATGAATAAATGGATTCTCGTCCCAACTGTCGCCAGGAATTTTGGAGCCAGCATCCCAAGGGCAGCCAGCTCTCCCCAAGCTGGGCCTTGGCTGCCCACCAGTGATGACATCCAAGGGGGTGGGGCTTCCCTTGGCACAGCTGTGGCTCAGTCATGCCACCCAGGAGCAAGCTCTGCTCAAGTGCTCTGACCACTGCCCACACAGGACGCCGTCCTCGAGTCCCTGCCTGTAAACGGTGCCACGATGGCCTCCCGCAGCCAGTGGCAGTGGGTCAGCAGAGACAGGCCTGGCTCCCCACGGGCTGGGGAAGGGAGGAGGACGCTAGGACCAAGAAACCCCTAAAAGCAGCGGCTCCCAGAGCTGTCCAGGGTCCTGGCCAGGCTGCCTCTGTTCACTCCTTTGGTGGCAAACATTTGCTGAGTACCTCCTGGGATGGACGGGTCTCCCCCTGCCAGGCCAGTGATTATGGTTTTTAACCTTTAACACCATGTATGAATACACTGAATGCAGCTCAAGCACGGCGCCAGGCACTTTCTCTTTGGGGTGATGGGAATGTCCTGGAATTGGACAGAGGTGGTGGTTGCACAACACTGTGAATGTACTAAATGCCGCTGAATTGTACACTTAAAAATGGTTAAGTATATATTATGTGAATTTCACCTCAATAAAAGCAAAACAAAACACCTGATCAAGGATGCCTGAAGCCCCTAGTCCCAACAGAATTTCTTCCAAATTCTGTAGACAGCCGACAGCCCAAGCCCGGGCCCATGCAGACATCCCCAGAGCCTTGCCCCTCTGAGGACATGTGACCGATGGGCCCAGGAACGTCCCGGAGCTTGTTGTTGGAGCTGGGAGTGGGTGCTGTGGTGGCCAGAATGAGCCATATGCCTGCCTTCTGAGGCTGAGATGGGGGCAGGACTGGCCGGCAGGTGCCTTAGGACCCGGGAAACCTCCCAGTCAGCAGCTCCAGCAGGAACTGGGGGTCTCCCAGGTAAGGAGCCGAGGGTGGCAGCACCCCAGACACAGCAATTAGTCCTCAGACCAGCGACAGCACACACCAAGGACGCAGGTGCAGGGCACCAGCATGTGGGATGTGCAGCAGACTAAGACTGTCACTGCGCCAGCCACCCCCCAGCCTCAAAGCCTGGCCAGGGGGAAGTTAACACCCAGCCCTGCCTGAGCAGGGAGCCCCAACGACCAGCAGCAGCAAGGACTCCAGCCAGGCTCAGTCCAGCCGGGAGGGACGCTTGTGTGGCGGGCCTCTCAAGAAGGGCCGCGAGTGCTGACGCTCGTGCTCTGCAACGTGGGAGATGTTCGCGCCCCGACACAATCCCAGCTAACAGAGCTCATCAAAAGACACTGCATGTGAAGGCCCCGCGGACGGGGCCGGGGTTGCACAGAGCAGAGGAAGGTCTGAGCATCACACAGGGTGATGCTTAACAGCTACACTCGCTGGAGGCATGAGGATAGACGTTCAAAAGAAACCCAGAAGAGGGGGCGGATGGTGTTTTGAGGAGCCCAGAGTCAGAGGTGATTCTATGCTCCAGAAAAGCTTTGGGATCTCCCAGGGGCTGGAGGTCAGTCCTCCCAGACCCCGACTGTCCACCCCAGGAGGCCCGGTGGAGCTGAGGGGCTGCCTGCCGTGGTCTGGGCTCACCCCGGCCTGGGTGCGGTAGAGGAGCCCTAGGACAAGCGGCAGCTTTGGCAGATCAGCCTGCTCCTTGAAGGGGCTGAGCTATTTCCGGAGTGCTCTGAGATGGGGGGCTGATTTAAGCCTCTTTCTCTCTGCTCTCTAGAAATAATTAAGGGGTAAGTGGTTCAAGAGGGAACTGAATGGCCCTTCTGAAGCAGCTCACAGCAAACAGCCCCCCAGAGAGGCTGGGTTCACCTCCTATTCTCTTCTGAGCTGAGCTTCCCGTGCAGGAGAGCCTGGCCGAGCCCTAGCAGCTTCCTCCAGCTCCCCCAGAAGGAAGCCGTGGCTCCAGGCTCTGCTGGGAGCTCACAACTACCTTCCTTGACTTGGGTTGAAGGAGGGAGCCTGCCAGGCAATCACAGCAAAGGGCTGCAGGGGAGGCAGGCCCCACTGGCTGGCAGGGACCAGAGGCACCAATACACCTAGAGGAGCCAGCGCCAGGCCAGGAGCAGGTTCGTCATCAGTGTGGGAGGCCCTGAGACCCTCCACTTGGAAGAAGGCTGCCAGGCTGGGCAAAGGGCCAGGCATGAGGTTGGGCAGGAACCTGGTGAGACAGCAGGGATGGGAACCTCCACAGAGCCAGGACCAAAGTGGGGACCCCGGGGAGTGGGAGCAGCAGTCACACCTGGCACCTGGGCCAGAAGCAATCAGATCCTGCAGCTCCCGATTCTGTGTTCCAGGTTGGTCACACACTGAGTAGTGAGCCTGGCCATGTCCCCTGGGAGTGGGGAACAGTCTCTGGCTGGTTGCAAGAACCTGTCACCCTCAAACTCACCTGTGACTCTGTCAATCAGCTGCATGTCCCACACTGTGTGTGCGCAGCCAGGGGAGTAAGGACAGGGTGGGCCTGGGAGCCGGGAGACAGGCTGCGTGCTTCCAGGCAAGTGACTTAACGTCTCTGGGCCTCCCACTTTCCTGTCTGTCAAATGTTTGTTTTGTGTCCCTCTGCATCCCTATGCTGAAGCCCGAACCCACAACGTGATGGTATTTGGAGACGGGGCCTTTGGGCGGTGATAAGGGTTAGATGAGGTCACATGGGTGTGGCCCTCGCAACAGGACTGGTGTCCTCCTAAGAAGAGGGAAGTGCCGGAGCTCTCGCTCTCTCTGCCACGTGAGGACACAGGGACAAGGCGGCCATGTGCGAGCCAGGAACAGAGCCCTCACCAGAGACCGAATCTGCCAGACCCTGGCCTGGGACTTCTGGCCCCCAGAACTGTGAGGAAATGAGCTCTTGTGGTTTAACTCGGCTGACAGCCCCGAGTGTTAGTACTGTAACGTCTACAACGCTAACATTGCAAGTGCTGGCATCGTAGGTGCTGGGGACACAGTGCTGGTGAAGCAGTCTCATGCCACCAACACCCAGTGTGTCCCCACGTACCTGGCGTCGAGACTGGGCGCCAGGAGGCCAGCGCAGCTCAGACATTTATCAAAAGACGCCGGGGCAGGCACTGGGCTATGAAGGCCACAACTCCACCCGACCCACGCATGGGCTCCCGTGTGGCCGGCGTGGCCCTGGCCTGAGACCCACCTGTATCATGTACAGCTGAGCGATGCGGTACTCCTCCACGGTCATCGGCAGAGGAATCCGATATTCCTTTATAATCATCTTGGAGTCCAGGCCTTCCCGTCGATGGGGAACTGTGAGTTGGGACTTCTAGGCGAGGTTCCTTAAATAACCATGACAAAGTTCACCAGGGACCCCTGAGAGAGAGAGAGAGAGGACAAGGACGGTCACTTCCTGCCAAGGCTGGTGGATCCGACAGCACAGAGGAAAGGCC
Source organism: Cheirogaleus major (assembly GCA_963574435.1). Classification (NCBI taxonomy): domain Eukaryota; kingdom Metazoa; phylum Chordata; class Mammalia; order Primates; family Cheirogaleidae; genus Cheirogaleus; species Cheirogaleus major. The sequence continues at coordinate 15,566 of CAUYPO010123339.1, read as the reverse complement.
TGGTCCAGACCCAAGGCTGGAATTCGCTCCCTCGCCTTGCCGGCCTCCACTCTCCTCGTGGGCTAAGAGCTGCCAGAAGGACGAGTGAGGGGCTGCGTGTAAACTCTCTGATCAATGCACAGCCACAGGGAAGCAAGAATTGTCCCCCTATTAGCAAGAGCCAGGGAAAGAGCACCAGGCTCTTGTTTTACTCACAATCCTAACAAGCTCCAGCATCCGCTCCCCAGCAAGCCTGTGACACAGCACATAACGGTGGCTGGTCACAGAAGAGAGGGCAGATCAAATGAAACCAAGAAGAACGACTCGAGACATTTACGGATCAGCAGTCTGAGCCCGTCGGGGCGGGGGCCATCCGCTCACGTCACTGGCTGCAGACGGCGTCGCCAATGCCGACTGTATTGCAAGTCGTCATGGCGGGGTATCGGGAAAAGTTTTCAATTAGCGATAATTGTGCTTCGGACGAACTTCATTGGCTACGATCCTGCCACTGCGCAAAGCTGGAACTTCTATTTAAGCTGACAATGTACTGGCTTAAGATTCGCAACGAAAGCCATCAAATTAAAAACAAAACAAAACCATAGAGCTCAGAGGAGGCACATTCTCAGTTATCTGGAAAATGAAATCACCCATTATAAGGGGCTTTGCCGTAAATGTCATCTGGTCACCCTTGAGGTCACACGCTGTTAACATGAAGCCGAGTGCAGGTTTCCAGGATGGGCGGCGGCAGAATCAGGATAGCACTTTAGAAAGAACACTCCACGGATAGCACGCAGGTGGCTTCCCTGGGGCACAGATCTATACGAAGCATTTGAGCATTGCCCAGCTTACGGGGACTCTAACAAGATTGAGAAAAATGTATTTACCAGAAATCTCAAGAAGACCAGCACATAGGGTTGAAAAAATTCTTAAATGAGTCACTTAGGGAAAGCAACAGGGGGAGAGGTCATATAAAGGGGCCCGAGATGGTCCCTGTGTTGGCTGAAAACAGCCCCCTGTGGTTATACTTCATGGCACGTAGGAACCTTAGCCCAGAGGGGCGTCCAACTCCTGGCCATGCTGCTGAGTGACGTTACCTGGACATATAAGCCTCACTCTGGCTCCCCCTTCCCCAGGCAGCTCTCTCTCCCCCTCCCTTCCTGGAGGTGGCCCAGGCACCATTGTGTCTGGAAGGAACGGGGCCTGCCTTCTCATGCCAACCATTGAAACTCAGTGTTACTGTCCTGCCTGTTCCCTGATCGACCCTAAAACTCCCCAAAGGCTGTGCTCAAGTGAAAAGAGACCACCGCTGGCTCTCTTCAAGGGCGGTGGGTCTGCCTAACAGCCCACAGAGTATGCAGGTTTGAAGCCTGATTGGAACGAACAGAAGCCGAGGGCTGCCCTGGAGGAGTTCTACCCCACGCTCCCAGCTGGGCTCTGCACCACCTGCCCCAGGCCAGCGTGTCTGTGTTCTCTCACGTCTGCCTGAAAGCTGAGGCCACAGGAGAGAGAAGCGATGGCCCTACAGCCCCCAGGCCGCGCCTCCTCCCCTGAGAAGGTGTGGAGCAAGAGCCTGCTTGGTCGGCCCAAACAGCAAGGAATCTAAGTCCAACACCCACATGGACTTCCGGCTGGCTGAGAGGGTAGCACAGGCACCGGATTTGGGAACCTTTCTTACATACACAACTGAGAGAGACCCTATGCTTGGCAGGAGAAGTTGGCAGAAATTTGGGTTGGAGATGAGAACGGGAAAACCAAGGTTCAATGGAGCTGTTTCCAAGGCTTTTCCACGTGGTTCTCATTGAAGCCCCAGGATCACCTGACCTGGCAGACACTTCAGAAGCCACAGTGCACCAGTGTGACATGTGGCATCCACACCCACGTTTGTGGGGCCTCATGTGTGCTCCTTTACTGCTAGGGGTTAATGCAATGACCTAGAGTGACCTTGAGCAAGTCCAGTTTGGTCATCTAAACAGCAGATTGTCAGACACAATCTCTGCGTGTTCTGCAGAAGCTTCAGGAGTCTGAGCACTCTGTCCTTTCCAGGTCTCAGCTGTGCCACGGCGAACTGCCTGCCACGCTCGCCCACACCCAAATCAGACCATCCTCCATTCTCTTGGGTTCCCGCCCACCGGGTGCTGCCGCAAGCACACAGGTTCCAGAGAGCTGGACTGAGCGTATTCCTTAAACACCTTCATCTCCTCCAGGGACAACCAGGATGAAATCTCAGAGCCTGCGCTGACACCCGCACACTGGCTCGAGCCTCGGATTTCAGAGGCTAGGTACACGATGATGCTCCACAAAGACAAGCCACCGGGTGAGCTGCAATCACACAAGTGGTGTCCACAGTCTCGACAGCAAAAAGACAGAGAGGGGACACAGACCCAGAGGGCCCAGAGGGCCCAGAGGCCCCTCCGCAGCTCCCACAACCCAAGTGGAGCTGGGCTAGTGGACAAAGCTTAGGGCTGACCAGGGGTGGCAGCCACACGACTGTTCTGGGGACCATCAGACAACGCGGATGCTTAGGATGCGATTCCATCCAAGGCTGGGTCAGAGAAAAACCACCACATTTCTGCCCTGAGGAACTAGAGAGCTTTGGAGGTCAGTGGGTAGGCAGATGCACAGAGGTAGAAGGAAGGAACAAATAAATAGTTAGAGATAAGTGCATGGGTGACTAAGAGCAGGGGAGAGGACTCAGAGCTCTAAGAGTGACACAGCATGTGATGGATGGGAGGTCACTCTGGGATGTGGCTGCAAACCTGGCAGTGCCTTTACCAGCCATGTGATCTCCCAGAAAAGTACCTGCTGATCCTCGGTCTGTCCCTGTGTAAAGCAGGAGATAAGCTCACCTGACTGCAGAGTTACGAGTGTCACTGAAATGAGGTCAGCCCCTCAGTCCAGAAGGGCCCGGGGAAAGGCTCCGTGGACGGTGGAGCTGGGGGGATGAGAGGAGGACGTGCCCCAGCAGAGGGCAGCAGAACAGGGACCCCTGGCAGGGACGCGCTGTCCTGCTGTGCCTGCCAGCACGGCCGAGACGTCCTGGGGAGATGGGGCCCACCATCCTGAGACACGAATTTAGGGCCTTGGACGGCCATGAAGTCTTCTTGAGAAAAAAAAAGAAAAGAATTACCTGATGTTGAAATCCAACTGACCAAAAGATAATTTAAATAAGGGCATTGATGGAGAAATCCTGGTGAGTACTGAATTAACATTTTTGAGATATTTTGAAATCATGGCAATTACAGCTAGTGAAGAGAATATAAAAACCTCAACAATGTACACAAATAATAATATAACGAACAAAAACTTGGAGTGGAAGACCAGAGATGGAAATAGAATTTCCTCAACTTCCATAGGATAGAAGTTGGTTTGTTAAGTAGGTTAAAAAAAAATTAACGAGGGATGAACAGGTGGAGCGCGGAGGATTTTCGGGGCAGTGGAACGGTTCTGTGTGATTCCTCGATGCCGGGAACACGTCATCACACGTTTGTCCAAACCCGCAGGATACAACCTGGGGGCTCTGGGTGACAATCACATGTCAATGGTAGCTCATCAACGGTCACAAACGTCCCACTGTGGTGCGGGATTTTGCTCTGGGGGAGGAGGCACATGGGAACGCTGTACTTTCGAGTTTGCCGTGAACCTAAAACTGCTCTGAAAGATAAAATTTATATATATTTTTTAAATTAATAACTTTAATCTTTTAAAAGTTTTTTTTTTTCTCTCAGAAAGTAGGTTAGAGATCGCCAGGGGTTTGGGACGGAGGGAATTAAAGTCACTGTTTAATGGATCAGTTTCTGAGTGATGAAAACCGCTCTGGCAGTGGTGACGTGATGCCTGCACAGCACTGTGAACGTCCTTAATGCGATGGAATCGTACACTTAAACAGGGTTAAAAAGGCAAATTTTATGTTTTTAATGTACATACATATTTGCCACAATTTTAAAAAATCAATAATGTAATATACCAAAACCATTGAATCATATACTTTAAATATGTAAAATGTATGGTATGTGAATTATATCTCAACCAAGCTATTGTCAAAGTTTTTTTCCAGCCGGGCATGGTGGCGCACACCTACAGTCCCAGCTACTCGGGAGGCTGAGGCGGGGGGATCGCTGGAGCCCATGTGTCTGAGGCTGCGGTGAGCTATGATCGTGCCTGTGAATAGCCACTGCACACCAGCCTGGACAGCACTGTGAGACCCTGTCTCAGAAAAATTTTTCTTTTCTCTTTTTCCCCCTAAGTTTAAGCTTTTGGGAACCATTCTCACTTAATGATAAAGAAATATTTTTCTGAAGTTTAGCAATTCCCTTCCATTTCATTTTAGATACATGAAAATAGATTTATCTTTGGTTAAATCCAAGTAAAAATAAATTTGATTTTTATTTTAAAAATGCATGTAGAATATGACCTATTTTAAAAAAATTATTATTACTCTGTGTATATATCTGTTGGTTTAGAGTCTGGATTAATTGTTCATTGAATGCTGGTGAAGGGTTACCTTGGATGGAAGGAACGTTGGGCGACTTTTACTTGTGCTTTACTCTGTTACCTGACTTTTCAGAAGGCGGCCGTGGCAGGGTCTGAGTGGCATGTGTGTACGTGGCCAGAGAAGGGCAGTTAGTGCTGGGATTAAAATCTCAAGCAGACCCTCTGCCACCTCCTAGCTGTGACGGTGGGCAAGATCTCTCATTTTACCTTCTGCAGAATAGGGGTAAGAACAGCACCTGCCCTGCCGTGTGGTCCCGTGGATTAAATGATATGATTCATGTGAAGTGCTCACTTCCAACTGGAGCTCAACTAGCGGGAGAGAGCAACTGGGCGGTACCACTGAGCTTATCAGGGTCTGGAAGGCGGGTCCCGAGACAGGGCTGTGGGCTTCCTGGGGGGGCTACCCATCCCCAAGTGCAGACAGCAAACACCCCAGCTGCAGGGAAAGACGGTCCGTCCCAGGCACGCAGGCCTGAAGGAAGAGCTCGCCGCTGTAGGTGCTGGGGTCGGACGGGGCCCCCCTTGCTTTCTCCCTAGTCGAACCTGAGTCAGGGAGCACAGCAGACCCTCCCCCGATCAGAGCAGCAGTGTGACTTGTGCGCCTGCCCGTCCCTGAGCCCGTCGGCCTGCAGCTGAACCCTCACTCAGACAATCTCATTACACCCACTCCGGCTGCCTGGGCGCGCGCAAGGCAGACACACATTTCATCTTGACTCCGCAGGAGTCGTGATGGGTTAGACAGCATTTTGTTTTACTGCCTTCCACAGGGCAGCTTTCAGGGCCTGGCACAGTGAGTGGAAAAAAGACACAAATGGGTCTCCGGAGGCACTCCGGCAGGGGGAGCCGGGCAAGGGGTCCAAGTGGCCCCCCACATGCACTGTCCACATAGCCCCTCTCCAGGGAGGACGGGGACCCTCTCCCAGGCCTCAAAGATGGCCCTTGGGCCCCGGGCTTTAGAGAAGCCTTCAGGTTCCAGACCCTGCATTCAGGACCCTAGACAGGACCCCAGCCCCACGTTCATTGATGACTCCCAACAAACAACGGGCCAGGCCTTGTCAGAAGGGGCCACTGGGGTGGCGTCCAGGGAGGCCGTGGGAGCAAGAGAGCCCAGCCCTGGACAAGATGTGAGGCACAGGCTGCGTCCAGGCCAGGTCCCCAAGCACAGGCAGATAGCCAAGAGGAGGTGTGACGGATGTGACCAGAAAAATCAAAGGGCACAGCCTCCCACAAATACACAGGACACCTGCTGGGCCCCGCACACCCTCCCTTACAGGGAAGGGGCTCCAGGCTCAGCGGGGTGGGGGTGTCCACGCTGGAGACACAAGGTGCAGACAGAAGGTGGATTACTGGGGTTGGGCCAGGAAGGGTGGTGGAGGAACAGGGGGGTTGACGGCTCCTTGGAGCGGAGGCCACGCATGAGAGACCCTGACTGGGAGGGAAGGCAAGAGAATTGAGTTTACAGAACTTAATCTGTTTTTCCGTGATTAGCTGGGCTCTGACGTCACGGATGGAATTCAGGAGTGAGGCTGTGCGGAGAGAGAGGATGGAAGCCATCCAAATGCAAGGCAGCCGAATCCTGGCCATCAAGTCTGCATGCTCCCCAAGCCAGGCCGGCGGGAGCCACACGGTCTGGGGACCCTGGGACTCAGGATGCTCATGTCTAGAACCTCCTTCTGGCTCTCTGCTTCCCAAACCCACTGGTCCCCAATTGGGGGATGAAGCGAGTCATGGTAAAAGTGCTTCTGCTCCAGGTGCTGCAAGACCCGCCTCTCCGGCCACCTGTCCTGTCTGGGGACCAGCCAGATGGGAGGGCCAGAGGTGCCCAGGGACCAGCCCTTCAGCCCAGGCAGGGGTGGGGGAGTGTGGGCCACACTGAATGTGCGTGTTATGGGGCCAGCACCTGCCAGCTGCTTCTCTGTCCCCACAGAGGGTCCCCAATCTCTGCCCCCAGGGTGGCTCCACCTTCGCTTGTTAGACATTGGACCTCGCCAGAGATTTCTTTTGAAGAAAGGGTTTCTGGGCTAAGAAACAAGTAACGAACCCCACTGCAGGCCCACCTTCACTTTATAAATGGGGAGACTGAGGCCTGGGGAATGGGGATGGAGCCAGGCAGGGACCAGGACCCTGACTCCAGGCCTCTCTCTGTCCCCAGCCACACGAGGGCAGGACCAAGGAGGCTTTGAGCAGAAGGACACAGCCTGTTCTCCAGCGTCCTAGACCCCTCCTCCCCTTGCCTATAGCAAAGAGGCCCCCAGAGAGCCCCAAAGCCCTGGGTACTGCTGCAGTCACCCGAAATCCCACAGAAGGCCATAAATCTCACCCTTGGATGCCAGGAGCGCCAGGCTGGGGCACTGCCAAGCCACTGCAGGACTTGGTCACCAGACCACCTGGGGGCCCGCAGGGTGCAGTGCTCTGCAGGGCTAGGAGCCCAGGGCCGTGGGTCAGGAGGCGCCTCAACCCAACAGCAGGGGTGCAGACAGCGGTAGGCCCAGAGGGGGCGGTGTCCTGCTTAAGGGCATGGGCAGGACAGGGAGCCCCATTCTTATGACTCCTACTCCCTGGCTGTGGCTGCCGGCTCAGCAACTTCTGCTGGGCAGAAGAGGGCAGAGGAGATTTGCATATGAGGAAACAAAACTGAAACCCAGGGCCACCAAGACAAGCATGGGCACAGAGGGGATTATCTGGGACTCTCCCCTTGGGGGACCCTGCCGGTCACTGAGCGACCACCCCCACCACACTGGCCTCCAGGGTTTCACACTGAGCACAGCTGAAATGAGGCTGGGCCCTTCAAACAAAATGCCACTGGGGGCTCCGACGTGACGGCAGAAACACACACACAGAGGCGGTCTGGGGTGTGCCTGGGGCATTCCCATCTCACTCACGTCACCTCCTCATGGGCATGCCAGCAGCAGCACACAGACCACCCCGCTGCACGAGGAAGACCCGGGTCTTTCAGGGACCTGCTGGCCTTAGAGATGGCCACTGCTTTAAGGGAGAAAGCCCCCAGCTTCTGGGGCATGCAGGAGGGAGGACCCCCCGTGAGGCTCAGAGGCTGGGACGCTGCTAGGGCTGTTCACGGAGTTGGCTCTGCCACGGGCCTATGTCACCAGAGCTAGTAAGAGGCAGACGGGGATTTCACCAAAACTGGTGATAAGCCCTTGTAATGGTGACAGAGACATGACAATGAGAATACCAAGGCCTGTGAGTGCTTAGCGCTTAGTTCTCTGGGCCAGCCTTCCTGGAGGTTTTGACCCAACACCCCAGGAGGGCCTGGCCCCTGCCGTCCTGCTACGTTGGTCCAATTCCTGCACCTTCCACTCTGGATTTGGTACCTTCTCCCCACCCTGGGTCTTATTTATTTCCTCAAATCCCCACCACCAAGCTGACCAACCACTGCACCAAATCCACCGGCTGCTGTTGTGCCGCGTGGACGTCTCTGCTCCTACTGAAAGCCGACCCCCTCTTGTCATACGGGGACCTTCTCCTCCAGGGCTCCCTCTCTCTGGCAGTGCTTGCCCTTCTATGTGTTCGAGTGTTACAGCATTCAAACATGCAAGTAATAGCTCCCGTGACTGCGAAAACAAAACCTCAGAACCCCCCGGACCCCACCTCCTTGGCACCATCTCACTTCTCTGTTCCCCTTTATAGCAAAAACCCTCCTAACATTCAGCTATCCTGCTGTTTCCACTGTCTCACCTCCCAATTTCCTTCCAACCCACTTTGACCCCCTACTCCACTAAAACTGCATTGGTCAACGTTAGCAATGACCTCCATGTGTCTAACTTGGAGGACAGTCCAGTTCAGCCTTTCGTGAATTCCTGCATTTAACACACATGGACCAAGTGTCGGCTGCAGATGCCTCCCTGTGGCTTACAGGCAGGTAGGCACAGACCTGGGACAGATTTCTGCCTGGACAAAGTTCTGCTCTTTACCCGGCCAATACATTTACCAATAAACCTCCACTTGGAGCCCGCTGGGTGCAAGATTCCAGCACTGAGGCTCTATGTCAACTTATAGGACGGTCTATCAGTTATTGGTTGCAAATTAGGATTTTCTTATTTTGTTCCAAAAAAACAGCCAGTATTGTGCGGATGGCAAGGAGCCCTGTGGCTGACCTGAAGTCTAGAGGGGCACAAACCCCATACTGGAGTTTTAGGAGTCAGTGTCCCTAGTCTTGTGCCCTAAAACGCACCCTGTTCATGGTACCAGGAAGGCACAGGGCCCACTGCTCTGTGCCCCCACGGCTCCTTCTGCAATAGCTACAGCCCAGTGGGGTGCAGGCCCAGCTGTCCCCTGGGTGTTGGGTGTCACAGCGAGAGCGTCACAGACCCCTGAACAGCCTAAGACAGTGTTTCCCAAACTTGCCACGTCACACTGGTCCACTGGAGTGTTCCTTAAAGACACAGATGCTAGAGCAACTTAAGGGTCTCCCTGCCCCCATCTGGTCCCCATTCCTCATGCGTACACAAGGAAATACAGCCTGCCCCGTCCTGACCTGCCTGAAGGCACCCACCCCTGACAGCCTCCTCCCTGAAGCCGACACATCTGGAAAACCAGGCTGTTCTCCTTGGTCCCTTGGTTTATAAATCATGTCGGATATTTTACACAGCCAGGCTACGTAAATAAATTACAAGTGACAATGCTCACGACTACCTTGAGTTAGATGTATTACCCCTATTTATTTATTTTATCGAGATATAATTCACCTACCATGCAAATTCACCCCTTTAAAGTGGTTTTTGGTATATTCACGGAGCTGTGCAACCATCACCGCTATCTAATTCCAGAACATTTTCCTCACCCAAAAAGGAACCTCACACCCATTACACAGTCTCTCTGCACTGCCCATCCCAACCCCCAGTCCCCAAGCCCCCACTGATCTGCTCTCTCTCTATGGATTTGCCTCTTCTGGAAAGTTCATATAAATGGAGTCATACAGTACGTGGTCTGTTGTGTCTGGCTTCGTTCACTTAGCATAATGTTCTCGAGGTTCACCTTGTAGCAGGTGCCAGAACTTCATTCCTTTTTGTGACTGAATGATACTGTGCTGCAAGGCTCTCATCCCCATTTTTATAATCGAGGAGACCACGGCTTTGTGTCATTGAGGCACCTTGCCCCTCATCACTCAGTCAGTGGTGGAGTCAGACGTATCTAACTGTATGGCCAGGACAGAAATAGCTTAAGAACTGAACCATCACCCTCTAAATATACATCAATTTATATGCATATATACCCCTAGCATTGATGATAGCATTTTACGGTGGACAAATGCTTTTAGCTTTTTCACTCTTGTCTTTTCAGAACAAAAGGCAATAGTGCCCCCATTTTTGGAAAGAATGAAGGCTCTAAAAAATTAAAAAGTGGCATATTCCAGGCCGGAACTATATATTAATGTGTGAATGGTGGCTGCCTCCGACTCTGGATAGAACATGAGCAGACAGAGCCGCTTCCATGCTTTTTTTTTTTTTTTTTTAAAAAATAAAGATGCATGATTTAGAGAAATAATTTTTGGTTTTTCCTTTCAGATTACTTTGTAGTAAAAGTGTAAATCTTCCAGCTGAGGGACAGCCCCACTTAAACTCCATCAGACAGTGGTTACTTGGTTTTATTTTAATGTTTCCGACAGATCTGAGAAACAAAGGCTGGTATCGCTTTCAAAACACAGGCTCCTCGGTTCCAGCCCAATCTGCGGCGTCGCCAAGCGGGGAGCCCTGGGAACATGTATTATTAACAAGCAAGCGCCCTGGGCGGCTTGCAGGAATGGAAACATTTGCCCGGAGGCCAAAGCTCTGTAGCCTGGCAAGTAAGGTCTTTCACATTCTCGTCTCAACATGACCTCCCGACTCCTCTCCCAGCAAGAAATCTATTCCAGCCACTGTGAACTCCAGGCACCGAACACACATTCATTAAGCACCCCGGGAGCCGGGTTCTATGCTGGGTGCTGAGAAATAGCGGGGCTGGCGAGCAGGGGACCGAGACGAGTGTCCTCAGGGGGCCTCCAGGCAACAGGGGAGACAGACATCACGTGAGTCATCAAAACCTCCCGGGAAAAAGAACAGGGGAAAAAAAACCCTGATGGGAAACACTATTCAGCCTTCAAAAGGAAGGAACTTCTGACACATGGACGAACCCTGAAGACATTCCGTTGAGCGAAATAAGCCAGACCCAAAAGGACAAATACTGTATGACGCCACTTATGTAAGGTCTGCAGAGGAGTCAAAATCTCGGAGGCAGAAAGTAGGATGGTGGATCCCCGGGCTGGGGGAGGGAATCGGGAGTTAGTGTCTAATGCGTGCAGATTTCAGTCTGGGAAGATGGAAGAGTCCTAGAGACGGACACCGGTGATGGTTGCACAACACTGTAAATGTCCAGAATGCCACAGAACTGTACACTTGAAAATGGCCAACGTGGTAAATATCATGTAAAAACATACACTCTGACGGGGCCTCAGCGGAGAAGCCAGGTGCTGCCTGAGGGTTACATAACCAGGGGGACCCGACGGTGGCTCCGAACATGCTGGTCTGGAGGGCTCCTATGCCTGGACTGTCCTTCTCTCTGCCTTCTCTTCTCCCCGTCCTGTCACCGGCCCTCAGGACTTCATGCTGGCACCCCTAGCTTCCATGCCCGTGAGAGGCCCTGTGCCCTGCCTGCCTACAAACTGCATCTCCGCCATCTCTACCCTCCGGCCACCCGCTGCTCCCTTTCCTGGGAGCCGACCACACTAGTTCTCCATCCCGGCTGCTGCCATGCCCATGAAGCACCTGTCCCCCAGGCCTGGGCACGGCCACTCCTGACATCATCTGGGTCTCGGAACAAATCCATGCCCGCCACGCTCGGAAATGATCTGATTTGTTTACTTGCCGGCTGCCTTCCCGTGCCCCGGCACAGGCGACAGCAGGGCAGAGACCTCGCCCACCTTATTCCTTGCTATAATCCCAGCAGGTAGAAAAGTGCCCAAACAAACGAGAAGGATGGCACCTTTGTCTGCTCCGTCCCTCTAGGCTGTGAGGGCCTGGCTCTTAGTAGGTACTCAAGAAGGGCTGACTGGCGAATGTTCACAAAAACCCTCTACAGGCAGATCATGCCGCTAAACAGCCAAAGTGCTAATTACAAACTGCTCTGTTAGCTGTTCCTAAGAGCAACTAAAAGATCCTCCAAGAATAGTGCACGCTCCTGCCATGTCCCTGTTTCTTGACAGCGTCTGTGACTCAGACTTTTCATGGAGCCAGACTTGCCCTCCCCCAGGAGTGTGTGCAGGGGCACGAACATCAGACAAACAGAGGACACACGGGAGCTGCTGAGCACGGCGTGGGCTGCGGGCTGCGGGCACCTGGGGCCGTCTCATCCCCTTTCCGATGGGGTAGGTTTGGGAGAGACAAGCTTGGCCCTGAACGAGACACGGCACTGCCAGGCGGCCCAAATGCCCTTAGAATAACTGCCGCCCCCTCTCAGACGCGCGCAGTGCAGCACAGTTTATAAACACTCCGCTGCGACAATCTCGTTGGAAACTCAATGCTCAGAAGCAGTCAGGGCAAGACGGGAAGACAAAAGCCCAGAGGGGCTGAGTCATTTGACAAGGCCACACAGTGAGTGTGGGCAGAACGGTACCAGGATCGTACATTCAGGCCTGACCTATTGCACTCTTAGGTAAGCAGAATCCCAGGTGTCTTAGGTCACCAACCTAAGATGCTCAGCCTGGAAGGGAGCAAGCAGGCAGAGCTGGAGGGCCCAGCCAGGGACAGGCACAACGTCCCCCAGGCCTCTCTCCATCTCACCGTGTGAGTGGTGTGGCCTTTGCCGCCAGGCCTCCAGGGCCTGCCAGGAACAAAACATGCCTGGAAAGTTTCCCAGGTAACTGGCTCTTCTCTAAAGAACTATTAGTTTCCCTTCACTGCCCCATAAAATCTTCCAGCTGATGATGGATGCCATCCCTCTCTGGGGAGGGAGAGAGAGAGAGAGGGAAGAAAACACAAAGGAAAAAACCACCAATCAAACTTGAAAACCCCCATGGGTACATAAGCTGGGCAGAAAAAGCATCAGAGATAGCTGGGTTACCCGGTTCAGCGGCACAGGTTGTGCACTGCCCAACTCTGGCAGTGCAATTCTCATGTGCTACAATATGAATGGTGTCCCTTGAGTTAGGAAGTGCAGGGAAAGGGCCTTGCATGATTTTGGGCAATGTCTTCAATCTTCTCAAAGCCCACTCCTCACGGACACCTTGTCCTAGACCACTCAGTTTTCAGGAACTACTCGTTGATAACCCTTGGGCAGGAAGAACTAATCACGGTTGGGAAGGAGTCAAGGCAAAGGGTTTGGCATCCATGTCAAGGGTCATTCTGGGGGCTGGGCTGAAATCTAGTTTTAATACTAAGTCTAGGACCAGAGAGAATTGGGAGATTATGAGCTGAATCTCACTCATGCGGTCTCTGGCCGATTTTTCTCTTCTCTTTCTGGAACTCTAGTTAGACGCATGTTAGCCTTTCTCGTTCCCCGCGTGACTTATCCTCTCTGCAGCCTCCTTTCTTTCCAGCGTTGCATTCTGGGTAATTTCTTCACGTTCTGACTTCCACTTACGCAGCCTCACAGCTGAAGCCACTTCTTCAGCTAGGATTTCTCTCCTATTAAAGTTCTGCTTGCTTTTGTTCGAAATCTGCTCCATCATTCCTTAGCACTTTTAATTCCCTGCACACATACTCAACTTTGCCTTTTATTTATTTAAATGCACCAAACAGTTATTTTATCGGCTGCGCTTGAACACTGCAGCGTCTGAAGTCTCGAGAGTCTGTTTCTGCTGAGATTGTTCGAGCTGGCGCTGGTTCATGGTGCGTTATCTCCTCTGTGCTCAGTTATTTTTGACTAAGAACTGCTCATTTTCTGTGAAAGTTATTTGTAGAAATTCTTTGCGACTGAGGACGAGGGTCTGTTTCCCCAGAGAGGACGTACATTTGCTTCACCAAATGCCTGGGCGCCCACCCAGCTGAGACCACTCTCCCTTCCCAGCCAGAGCTTGTTTTGACCTGGGGAGGTCACACGAGCAAGCTTCCCCTTCTCCCCCTGCCATTCTGTGCTCCTTCCAGGACGCACAGTGGCTAGTCGTTTCCTGGGGCTGGCTGTTACAAGACACCACAAACCGGGTGGCTTTAAACAAAATAAATTTATTCTCTCACAGCTCCGAAGGCCAGAAGTCTGCAATCGATTTGTCAGTTATTCCCGTTCCTTTTGCAGGCTCGGAGGCAGAGGCTGTCCCAGGCCTGTCTCCCGGCTCTGCTCGTTGCTGGCAACCTTTGGCGCTCCTTGGCTGGCAGCTGCATCAATCTGATCTCTGCTTCGGTTGTCATGCAGCATCGTCTCTGTGCTCCTGTGTCTTCATGTGGCCTTCTTATAAGGACACCTGTCACTGGATTTAGGGACCGGGCCCACTGCAGCCTCACCCATGAAACACGCTCAGCGACAGACATAGGAAATGTCAGCATGAAGTTCTCCCAGACCCCTCAGAGCAGTCACATGTCATCCATTTGTCTGTTCTAGGGTGAGAACCTTAATTTTGAACAGCTTGACTATTAAAAAAACAACAAAAGTCAATATAATAAATTAAATGAAAATGTATTCGAATACTGAATCTTCGTTCCATTCTTGGGAGAAATCCTATTTGGTCATGCTGTATTATTCTTATTTTTATATATGCTAATATTTTAAGTTTTAAAATTTTATTTTTTTGAGACAGGGTCTCACTCTGTTGCCCAGGCTAGAGTGCTGTAGTGTCATCATAGCTCAGTGCAGCCTCAAATTCCTGGGCTCAAGCGATGCTCCCACCTCAGCCTCCCAAAGTGCAAGGATTACAGGTGTGAGCCACCATGGCCAACTTAATATCATCGATTTTTTATTTAATGTATTTTGAGGCCACATCATTCATCAGGTACAGAAAGTTCTTAGCTTTTAAATTTTTGGCAGAACGCTCCTTTTATTAGTTTGAACAATTCTTTTGTACTTACAATATTTTTCACTTTTAATTTTCTTTTATCTGATACTAATATTGCTATATTTACTTTCTCTGCTGTGTTTGCTTGGTATTTCTTTTCTCATCTTTTAGTTTTAAACTTCTTAAGCTGTTTCATGTTTTTTAGTCTCATTTAAAATTTTTAAAACTTACTTTGATAGACTGTCTTCTAATTAGTGAATTTAACTCATTTGCATTTATTGTGATTACTTATGTTTAGACTAATTCCTATTATTTTCTATTTACCATAAATTTATTATCTGTTTTCTTCTTTGTCTTATAAATGTGTGCATATTTAATATATTGATATATATCTTATTTTCTATAATGAGCTAGAAGTTATGTTTTATTTCCATTTTTCTATTGCAGGGATCAGCAAACCTTTTCTGTAAATATCTAGATAGTAAGTATTTTAGGCTTTCTGGGCCATAAAGTCTCTATTGCAATTACTCAGCTCTGCATGAGAGCAGCCATAGAAAATTCATTAACAAATGAGCATGGCTGTGTTCCAATAAAACTTTATTTACAAAAACAGAAGGTAGGCCAGATTTGACATGTAGGCTGTAGTTTGCTGATCCTGTTCTAGTGCTTAATCCTTAAATACTGAAACAAACATACTTAAACATATGTCTCTAGACTGCCTGGATCTTTCCTTCCCCAAAAGAAAGGAACCTTAGCAGGGTTACATTCATTCTACTTGCACATTTATCCCCCAAACTGTGTAGGTCACCCCAGAACTCATTCCTGGTCCTCATAGGCCACATCTAGGCTTGGAGTACCCCTAGGAGACTTTCTACCTCAGGGTACAATCTTGGCTATTGTTTCCTTTTTCAGCCAAATCCCACTTTCACTACATCTTTTCAGGATTCCTCATGGTTTCTTTTCCACTAAAGGCATCTCTTTGGATATGGGTTTTTTTTTATTTTTATTTATTTATTTATTTATTATTATTTTTTTATTATTATTCCATCTTGTAATGGGGGTACATGTATTGTTAGGGTTACATACATTGCCCCTCCCCCCTCCCCCCCACATGCCCACGATTCTAGCGAGTCCAATCCCCAGGTGGTGCGGATGGCACACATTATGTAACTCTACA
>CAUYPO010123338.1:0-24673 GCA_963574435.1 Cheirogaleus major | reverse complement strand
GCATCCTTCATTTACATAATTACACAACCGGCACCTCCTGTGACCTGACCAACACTGCGCATGCTCGAGAGTTGTTTATAGCAAAATGACCACGGGATACGGGTGCCATCTTAGAATGGCGTTGCCGCCGCGCCCCACAGGTTTTTATTTTTTCTTAAAGTAATTTAGGTAGAACAATTATTTCTTTGTATTTTCAAAGGGAAAAAGGATTGACTAAACTAAAATAAGTGCCATCATCTATTGTTGAACCTACGAACAAGAAAATAATATTTGTTGATGCCCACTATTTCTAAAACAATACAATAGTATTTTTCATACTTTTAAAATTAATAAGATTTTCATTTATATTATTTAATGTACTAGGTTGAAACATGAGATTGCCAATCTTCAATGGTTTTCAAGCTATAAAAATGGCAATTTTATATAGTTTTAAGCTGATGTGTGATTTTAGAGACTGTTAAGTTCTCTTAGAATTTTAGTCATTTTAAAATCACTTTCATAGTAACTGTTTTGTATATAAACAATTAAATGTTGAATGTATATCCCTTAATCTGAAATTTCCCTCTTAAAATAATGTGCAGTCAGATGAATTTTGAGTGACAGGAATAATTGTGATGCTTGGTAAGAGCAGGAGACAGGATGTATATTGGTAGTGTGACTAAGCTATGTTATAAAACAAGGAGCAAATATATAAAACATAACTATATTGACTATTCTTTTATGTATATTTGAAAGTATAATACTAAACACATTTATAAATCAGTTTTATTGAGGTACACTTGAACAGCAGTAAAATTCTACAATTCAGATGAGTTCTGACAAATGTGTATATTACCACCACCATAATCAAGACATAGGCTGCAGTGACTCAAGCCTGTAATCCTAGCACTTTGGGAGGCCGAGGCAGGAGGATCACTTGAGGCCAGGAGTTCGGGCAATATAGTGAGACCCTATCTCTGCAGAAAATTTAAAAATTAGGCAGGTGTGGTGGAGGGTACCTGTAGTTCCATCTACTCCAGAGGCTGAGGCAGGAGGATTACCCGAGCCCAGGAGTTTGAGGCTGCTGTGAGCGATGATCACACCTCTGTACTCCAGCCTGGGTCACAGGGCAAGAAATTGTCTCTTAAAAAAAAAAAGATAAAGAACATTTCCATCACACTAAAAAGTTCCCTAGTGCCCCTCTGCCGTCTGTCCCCACCCGCTCCTAGCCATTAGTTGCCACCAGTGTACTTTCATCACAATGGTTTTGCCTATTCTAGACTTTTCATTTCAGTGGAATCATACGAAATGTAAGTTTTTATGTCTGGTTTCTTTCATATAGCATATCCTTTTTTTTTTGAGACAGAGTCTTGCTCTGTCTCTCGAGCTAGAGTGCCGTGGCATCACATCATAGTTCACTGCAGCCTCCAACTCATGAGTTCAGCTATCCTCCTGCCTCAGCCTCCTGAGTAGCTGGGACTACAAGTGCCCACTATCATGCCAGGCTCATTTTTCTCCGAGTGCATGAGAAGGCCTAGGACATTAGTGCACAGTACTGCAGACTTTATAAACTCTGTACACATAAGCTACATTAAATTTATAAAAAAATAAAAATAATTGTGCTATGACAGCAACAGTATCACTAGGCAATAGGAATTTTTCAGCTCCATTATAATCTTATGGGACCTTTGTCATATATGTGATCTGTCGTTGACTGAAATGTTATGTGGCCCTTGACTGTGTTCATTGTGGAGTGATTAAATCAAGCTAATCAACATGTCCTTTGCCTCACCTCCTTATCATTTTTTTGTGGTGAGAGCATTTAAAATCGTTTAGCAATTTAAAAATATGTAATATGTTATTTTTATTAACTGTAGTCACTGTGCTATGTAATAGATCACTAAAACTTATTTCTCTTGTCTAACTAGAACTTTGTACCCTTTCACCAACATCTTCCCTTTCCCCTCCTTGTTAAGGATTTTTATATCTTATGTTCATGAAGGCTACTTACTGGCCTATAGTTTTCTTAGAATGTCTTTGTATTTGTCATTGTAATGCTGGCCTCATAAAATGCATTGGGAAATGTTCCTTCCTCTTAAGTTTTTTGGAAGAGTTTGTATACAGTTGGTAGCATTTCTTCCTTAAATATTTAGTAGAATTCACCAATGAAGTGACTTGGGCCTGGAAGGGTTTTAATACAAATTCAATTTATTTAATTCATATAGAACTATTCAAGTTATCTACTTAGCAAGCTTTCATAGTTTGTGTTTTTTAAGAAATTTGTCTTGTTTTGGCCGGGCGCAGTGGCTCACGCCCGTAATCCTAGCACTCTGGGAGGCCGAGGCAGGTGGATCACTCAAGGTCAGGAGTTCAAAACCAGCCTGAGAAAGAGTGAGACCCCGTCTCTACCAAAAATAGAAAGAAATTAATTGACCAACTAAAAAAATATATATATACAAAAAATTAGCCGGGCATGGTGGTGTGTGCCTGTAGTTCCAGCTACTCGGGAGGCTGAGGCAGTAGGATCGCTTGAGCCCAGGAGATTGAGGTTGCTGTGAGCTAGGCTGACGCCATGGCACTCTAGCCTGGGCAACAAAGTGAGACTCTGTCTCAAAAAAAAAAAAAAAAGAAAGAAAGAACTTTGTCTTGTTTCATCTAAATTGTGAAATTGATTGGCAAAAAGTTATTCATAAATATTCTCTTCTCACCCTTTTAATGTCTGTAGAATCTGTGGTGATGTCCCCTCTTTCAAGCCTGATATTGATAATTTGTCTTCTCTCTCTTTTTTTTTTTTTTTTACTTCAAAAAAATTTGTTTTCAAAGAACCAGCTCTTGGTTTCATTCTTCTTCTTCATTGTTTGTTGTTGTTTTCTCTTTCATTGTTTTCTGCTCTGATCTTTATTTTTTCCTTTCTTCTTACTTGGGTTTAGTTTGCTGTTGTTAATTTGCTTTACAAATCTTAACTGCCTCAGCTTCTCTGAACTTCGATCTCTTTCTCATCAATTCAGTAAGACCGTTGGGCTATGTTTGAATGTCTTTTCCCTGCACTGCAGCCTGGAAATTTCCTTCAAGCAGTAAGCTTTGGCAGTTGTAGGCCTCACCTTATTTGTTTCTGTCTCTGAGATCATAGAATAATAAGAAATAAATTCTATCACTTTGCCTTTTAACCAGTTCACTCCACACTCTCTCTTCTGGATTTGTATTTACTGTAGAACAGTTTGATACCAAGAACTGCTAAAACTCAAATGCATTATCTATCCTTAAATTACTTGCAGGTGGAGACATCTCACAACCATAGGTTCATGCTGGATTTTACAAGTTCTCTTATTGTGGTGTAGGGTGTGTTTATATACATTTTTGTTGTTGTTATTGACTAATTTCTGTCCTAGAGCTAAATGGCCTTCAGTGACAGATGAGACCTCTCTCTTTGACTCTCTTTACAAATATATACAGCCCGAAAGTGTTGGAGGGGCTAAGTGGATTTTTGGTTTTTTTAAGTTGTTTTGGGCTTGTGTTCCATCACTAGATTCAGTCTTTGTCTAAATATATTATGTGCAATTCTTATTATTGTCACTTGTAACTTAATGTTTGTTTGCTACTATTCTCAACTTGTTCACTGGAGTAATTCTGAGTTTGAAAATACAATCATATAAACAATGTTTACTTGCCTGATTTTGTTTTATAGGTGGTATAGCTGTATGCTAGGGAAGAAATGCAGCCTGGCACCTCTGAAGGAAGAGCTTCGCATACAAGGGGTGAGGCTTTGTCGTTACTGTTCTGGTTTATCTACTTTTGATGGCAGTTTTAGTATAGAATTTTCCTTTATAACCCGAAACTCTAAATGTGATGCTGTTTTTGTTTTTTCCTTGTTTTTTAAATTCTGTAATTTTAGGGCAAAAAGGGACTTTTTATAGATTATTAAAACAAGGTCTTCTTTGACAATTAAAACAAAAAAGAGGTAGAGGAAAACAGGATGGGTAGGTTGTCAGAGAAAAACCAGGAATCAAAAAACCTGATGTCTACCACTGACTCCTTTATAGATGCAGAACTGAAGGCTAGATAGGCAAAGGGCTTGTTCCAGGCCACACAGCCAGTTACGAAAGAATAGCTAGAACCAGGCCGGGAGTAGTGGCTCATGCCTGTAATCCTAGCACTCTGGGAGGCCAAGACCCGTGGATCGCTCAAGGTCAGGAGTTCGAGACCAGCCTGAACAAGAGCGAGACCCCGTCTCTATTAAAAATAGAAATTAATTAGACAACTAAAAAGATACAGAAAAAATTAGCCGGGCATGGTGGCGCATGCCTGTAGTCCCAGCTACTCGGGAGGCAGAGGCAGGAGGATCGCTTGAGCCCAGGAATTTAAGGTTGCTGTGAGCTAGGCTGACGCCACGGCACTCTAGCCCAGGCAACAGAGTGAGACTCTGTCTCAAAAAAAAAAAAGGAATAGCTAGAACCAGAAGACAGTGTCAGGCCATGGTGCTTCCCACTAGGGTGACAGTCCACATGAGTGCAGTCTTCTGCTCCTGTTTCGAAAGGCAAGTCACAAATAAATACTTCCCTGACCACTTCCCTCCCAGTTTATGGTGTTTGGCATGATTAGGTATGAGTAAGATGACTTTTTAGCAAAAAGGGTCGGATGCGGATCAGTAGGAGAAACCAAACTGCTGACCTCTGGTTTCTATCTGACATTCTACTCATTCTGTTTTCTCCACAACACCATTTCTTTGGTAAGTTGTAAAAGCTACGAAGTAGTTCCTTTTTCTTTTCTAAAATCTGATAGATAACAGGGAGATCGCATGGCTATGTCTAGCCAGCTTTGGTTGGCTCTCTTTCTTAAAAAAGCAAACAAAAAAGCCACTTGAATTATTTTACAAATGATTCTCTGAAGAGCTGTGTTTTAGGTGTTTTGAATATTTGAACCTTCAAGCCAAATCTGTAAATTCTCTCTAATGTTTTATGGAAGGAAAAAAAAGACAACTTTGTTGAGAGATAATGTATTTATTCATTATTAGGCAGCTGTGTTTAACTGGTTTTTAATAATAGTGTTTGTAAGCTGATTATAAAGACCAACAGATATTTAACATGAGGCAGCAGCCAGAAACATATTGGTGGAATGACATCAGTTTGACGAAATGCCACTTTTGTCGGTTTCAGGTTCCGAAAGTCACCTACACTGAATTCTGTCAAGGTCGGACAATGAGATGGGCCTTAGCTTGGAGTTTTTATGATGATGTAACAGTACCAGTAAGTAGAGACTTTGCCTCAGCTTCTCCAAATACCAACACATGGTGGGTTTTAGTGGGTCATAAATGAACCAAATCTGTATTGTCTTGTTTCGCTCAAGTGTGCCCTAAATGCTTATGTCAAAATGGCAAGTGGTTGTAACCAAGACAGAGTCTTGGCAGGCTGGCAGTGGTGCCCATGGAGCCTTCCCTTGAGGGTTTTTGCAACACAGTGATTCTTGCTCAGCAGATAGAAATGCATCTTTTAGAAATTCAGATAATATAACCTGTAGAAACATGTTGCATAATTACTCTGGTGGACATTCCTCAAGAATTGAAATCTGTTTCTTTTCCTTCCCCACTGTTGCTTTCTTAGAATCGCTGCCTCCTGGGGTTCCTGTGAATTTAGAAGTTGCGTTTTTGGGTTGTAGGCTTTCCATGTGTGACACTTAGGGATTGTTCTAGTGAGGGGTTCTAGCTAGGCCTTACGATTAGCACTAGAATATTAACCATTTTTGACGCTGGGTGATAGGTCATTATCTCATTCCCTCTGCTTTGTGCATGCTTGAACATTTTCTGGAATAAAGTTTTTAAAAAATGATTTTTTCACAAATGTCTCTTTGTCCTCTGTGCTGCTGTATGTAAAGGAAAAATGGTTCTGAGCTGGCCAGACTGAATGCTTTTTTGGGTTGTGCTGAGAGGTGGTGACAGAATGGCATCTGTTTGTTCTCACAGTTCCCTCCCAAGAGTGATTGACTTCCTGTTGCCTGGAGCCTCCTACCTTCTGTTTCTGAACACACTGCTCAGCACGTGTTCCTTCTTGCCATAGTGTTTATGGCAGCCTCATACCTGTGGCTCCATTTCTCTCTCCTCAGTCCAGATAGCAGGCTTGTTCTGGGTTCTTCTCTCCCAAGGTCTTGGCTCTTGTTGGTCTCTAAAGTCGTGGTGAATGTTGCTGCATCTCTGAGTCTCTGTCCCTGCTCTTGTAGGGCAGAAGAATAGAGACGTGTGGAAGCACCAGGGGATAATTTGCAGACACTACCTTGTTTCTGAAAACTTGAGCTCAAATTTGAGACTGGGCCTGTCCTTCCTTCGTTCTGCAGCTAGGTGTGCTGCTGAGCTGAAATACGCTCCCCAGTGGGAAGGCTAGACTCCTGGACAGTGCAGTAGGGTGTTTATAGGTCTGTGTTTGAATTAGTCACTAGTTAAAAAGATGCTCCTGCTTTTTTGACCGTCTCCCTTCCCCCTTCCCCCTGCCCCGAAGGATTATTCTTTCTGTTATCTGGATACCAGGCTTGCACACCAAGTGGTTAAAATCATTAGTAAATGCTCTAAGTTATCCCCATACAGACACTAACAGCTGCAGGAAAGTAGAACAGCACCTTGCGTCCAAATGCTTTCTGCTTAACCTGCTTCCCACATTTGTTGGCGCTGCAGGTGGAAGAGCTGATAATGAGCCCTGGCGCTCCCCATGTCAGCTCAGAGACCAGAGTCGCCCTTGCCCTCTTGGATTAGTAGCCATGTCAGATCCAGCTATCAAAGGGCACTGTGTTTCCATGTTAAAAAATCAGCTTATTTTGTAAAGGAGCCCTGAAGCCACCCTGGCTCCCTCTTTTAGAGCATCCTTCTGCCCTGTTCATAGTTCTCAAGCATCAAAGAATGCCTCTTGCTAAGGACCTCAGATTTCTCCTGTGCTAGAGTATTCCTCCCTCCCCGCCACTACCCCCAACCCAAGCTGTTAATAATGCATTCCCAAGTGTTCCATTAGATGTACTTAAACTGCTACAGGAAAAGTGGCAATTTCTGATTTGTAGTAACCCAGCAACAGTTTCTTAGTACTGGTGCCCTTGATTAGCAACTGCTTTCCCCAGGGGTAGTCCCAGGGAGCTCATGAGGTTTTTTATTTGGCTATCCTCTTGATTCTCCTCCCCATCCCCTGCTTTTTCTGAAAAAATCACCTGGCTTTCCACTCTTGCTCCTGTTGTTGCTGAGGCAGGAGGAGGATGCTGTTTGAGACAAGGAATAGAGCTAGTTAAGCAGAAATACTGACCTACTTCCCCACCCCCGCTCCCGCCATTTTAGGGTAAATGTGCAAGTTACTATGGCAACTTCTGTGTTCACTTATCTCGGGCCTACTGACTCGTTTCTATTGGTGCTGAATGCTGAAAAATTCTAATTCACGGGTGATTCAAGTGCCTACACTACACTAAGCCCATTGCTGTTGTCTGGATTTATTTTAGCAGCAAAAAGACGGGTCCTAGTGTTGATAGAATTTCTATACGATCATTTCTGACTGATGATGAATAGAAGGAAGCTTATTGTGAGGACTGTTCTTTAGAGAATTCTACCAAGCCACTTAGAAAGCCTCTTTGTCCCCGTTTTCCTCTAATTGCTCTAGGCATTATTTTAGCTTTGCTTTGGTTTGCTTTGAGGAAGTTTGACATTTGTTAGAAGAAAAAGGAAAAAAAATGTGGCTTTAGTAAATTGTGCACTCTTGGTATGAGCATTGCTCAGGAACTCTGGTTTCGAAAAGTATCCCCTTGCACTTAAGGCATTTGCTTTAAGCCTGAGACTTTCCTGTCTAGGGAGTAATGACTGGAGGGCTCTTTGGAGAGCAGATGGAGGGGAGAGGTCAAATTAATTAGGTAACTTTGTGTGTGTGGGAGCTAGGGGTCTCCTGACAGTAGAGCTTCCTGCCCCATAGGTTTTCTTTTCTTTTCTTTTTTTTTTTTTGACAGTCTTATTCTGTCACCTGGGCTAGAGTACAGTAGTGTCAGTCTAGCTCACAGCGACCTCAAACTCCTGGGCTCAAGCCATCCTCCTGCCTTAGCCTCTCAAGTAGCTGAGACTACAGGAGTGCACCTCCACACACAGCTACTTTTTCTACTTTTAGTGGAGATGGGGTCTCGCTCTTGCTCAGGCTGGTCTCGAACTCCTGAGCTCAAGTGATCCTCCCGCCTCAGCCTCTCAGAGTGCTAGGATTACAGGCGTGAGCCTCCTCACCCGGCCGATATAGGACTTATATTGAGAACAATACCGTGAGCAGGACATCAGTAAGTTTAGTAGATTCGAAGCACTAGATATAATCTTTGTTGCTGTGTGAATGTGTCACACATCTCATTTTATTTCAACCTTATAGCAAGCAAGTGAAGTAGATAGTTTTGTCTCCACTTAATAGTGCGGAAACTGAAGGCTCCAAAAAATCAGGTTGGAGCTCAGATCAGTCTCATTTCACAGCCCGAGTGCTTGTCATCACTCTGACACTCTGCTCCCCAAGGTGCTGCCCCTTTTCTGGCCTAGCCATGATAACCTGCTCATCCAGGACCATCCCAACAGCCTCTTTTCTACAAGTCACTTGGATTCATCCTAAGTTTACCATTCTGCTCAAAATGGTAAACTTTTGGGCTCATTTGGCTCCTTGGGCCTCCCAGATCCACGCTGACTTTTCCTTCCATCCTAGTCACTCCCTGTTTTCCTGACTGTACCATCTCCTACCATATTACCCTCTGCAGACTTGCCATGGTTCCAAAGTCAAAGCTGACTTTGTACAACCTTTGCTCACACCCTGTTCTCTGTCTGGTCCTTCCCTCTGCATTCCCTCCACTCAGCCTAGCCCAATTCTAACTTCTGCATAAGGCTTTCTTAACCATTCAGCCCACAGAAATCTCTCCCTTCCTTTGGACTTGTATTTATCTCTTTCAGTCACCTGTACTCCATGTAAACTACTTTATGGTGGTGGTTTTTTGGGCTCTGGCACAGTGTATCAACGCCAGAATACATTGCACAGCATGTAGGAAAGGTCTTTCGTGAGCTGGCCCCTTTCTGGCTTTATGTTGAGCAGGTTACTTCTCTAAGTTTCCGTTTCCTCAGTTGTAAAATGGAAAGTAATAATAGTGCCTATCACATAGGGTTGTTTGGAGGATTGAATGTACTTAACACAGTACCTGGTATGTAATAAGTGCTCAGGAAGATATATTGCATTGTCATTTCCCACCATTTCTTCCCCCTGCCCCATATTTGATGCTCCAGTAATGTTGAGCTACTGCTCCGATCCCTCTGCCTGGAGATTTCCTCCTCTGACCATCAGATTCCTCATCTAGTCATGTCTTGGTTCAGATACTACCCCCTGTGGAGCTTGCCCTGACCCTAAGCTGGCCTTGATGATCCTCCTCTTCTGTTCACTGCACTTTGTTCCTACCCCCATTATTGTATCTTTTATGTAGCATCACCCTAGCGTAGCATCTTGTGCAGAGGCCCCCAAATAATAATTGTTGAATGAATGGAAATGAGGAAATAATGTGGTACAATTGCACCAAAGTACCAGCTCTAGCAAAAAACAGTTACTGACAAACCCCTAGGCATCAAGGTGGCAAGAAAGACATTCCCAGGAAGCACCCTGTGCTCATGAAGATGCCTCTTTTCTCTTTAAAATCCATTTGAACTTTGTATTCTATTCCAGAGTATACCTTTCTTACCTTTCTTTTTATTTTTTAAAATGTAAAGTGATTTAATATTGAGTCAAATTGACCTTGTGAGAAGATACCCTATATTTATCATTTGGTTCCATTGTTATTTCTACAGAATATGACAAATAATAAGGTTTCTATAAATCATAAAAAGGTTAATTCAATATTTATATTTTTTAAATGTAGTTTTACCCTTTCTATTCCCAAAAATGTGTTAAATACATTATTAAATACAGAATTAAATACAATAATAGGTTTGTAGGTATTTTATTTTGGTTTTGGCTTCTAATTTTTTTAATTCCTAAAGGAACTCTCCTTTGAAGCATAGAATTTTGTTAAAATTGCTTTCAGAGCACATATGGCTTATTTGAAATGTTCTCAGAAAAAAAAAATGTTTTTTTTGAGATGGAGTCTTGCTCTGTCACCTGGGCTAGAGTGCCGTGGCATCAGCCTAACTCACAGCAACTTCAAATTCCTGGGCTCAGGTGATCCTTCTGTCTCAGCCTGTCAAGTATCTGGGACTACAGGCATGAGCCACTATTGCCTGGCTAATTTTTTCTATATATATACTTTTAGTTGTCTGGCTAATTTCTTTCTATTTTTTTTTAGTAGAAACGGGCTCTTGTTCTTGCTCAGGCTGGTCTCGAACTCCTGACCTCAAGCAATCCTCCCACCTCTGCCTCCCAGAGTGCTAGGATTACAGGCATCAGCCACCGCGTGCGGCTTTGATTTATCAATTTTAAACAGTTTAAATTGCCTTAATGCTGTTTCTATTCACATATATTTTTAGAAATTTTTTAGTCCAATCCCTACTTGAGCATATTTTTAGAAATTTTTTTTAAAAATTGAAATATACAAATAGAAAAGACATCTGTTATAAATGTAAATCTTTTTTTTTCTTTTTTTTTTGAGAGAGAGTCTCACTTTGTTGCCCAGGCTAGAGTACCATGGTGTCAGCCTAGCTCACAGCAACCTCAAACTCCTGGGCTCAAGCGATCCTCCTGCCTCTGCCTCTGCCTCCCGAGTAGCTGGGACTACAGGCATGCGCCACCATGCCCGGCTAATTTTTTCTATATATTTTTAGCTGACCAAGTAATTTCTTTCTATTTTTAGTAGAGATAGGGTCTCGCTCTTGCTTGGCTGGTCTTGAACTCCTGAGCTCAAACGATGCACCTGCCTCGGCCTCCCAGAGTGCTAGGATGAGCCACCACGCCCGGCCCTATAAATGTAAATCTTAAGGACTTATTTATCAGGAACCCAAATTCCTACTCATGCTCACTCCCCATTACCAACCCTTCTCTTAATATCCTTACTTCTGTCACCATGGATTAGTTTTGCCTGTTTGCAGTCTTTAGTGTTTGACTTCTTTTATGTAAATTAAGTATATAGGATCCATTCGTATGGTTGTGAAGGAGAGTTCATTCATTAAAATAGGATTACAGCATAGTTTCCATCATAGGAATATATTACAACTTATTTACCCATTCTACTATTTTAGGGACATTTGAGTTGTTTCCAGTTAGTGGCTACTACAGATAATGTTACTGTGAACATTCTTGTACTATTCTTTTGATATGCATGAATACACATACCTGTTGTATATAAACATGCTTGCAGGTGACCTTTGGTGTGCTGGTTGGTGTCCCAGTCCAGTGAGCTCTCCATGGCAACAGCTTTGGGTGTTAGGAAGGAGAATGGGGGGATTTGATTCTTGACCCCTGTTATGCTCCCCCACACCACCATTTCTTCCTTTCCAGCTTAGTCACCTTTTTTTAAAGGACTCTCAGTAGGCTGTGGAAATTACGTTTCTTATGCTGGGTGATTGAGTAATAACAGTACTACTGTCTCAATGTCAATATGAATTTGTCTCATCTTGTCTGAAACATAATTGAATAAGTTCAGGTTCAGACAGGTCTTAAAGTCCACTATTCATTTCTCAAGAGCAGGTTCTTACGCAGAGACACACACCCTCATACATACACCCTTTGTTTTAGTCCTTTTCTTCTAAGCTTGTTTTCTAGCATTTTTTAATTTCTGATTTTTGTTAGTTTTTGGTATGAAGAGAAAATATAGATTGTTGTTTTAGAAATATCATTTCTGATATTACTTTGTTTTCTAGCATAGAATTAACTAGCTATTTTGTTGTATATGTACACAGTATGGGGCTGCTAGTTAGTCCTTGGAAGGCCTCACCCAGTAATTGCAGCTTGCTCTGTATGTGTATGTGCGTGTGCTCTGTCCATGTTGCCAGGTAAAATTAGAATTATCAGTAGCACAGTTATCAGATTCCTTTTCTAGGAAAAAGATCTCCAAACCTGAATGGGTGTTTTCTCTTTTTGAGCCTTTTTTCTTACTCTACTCACCTGCTTATTTTGCTCCTGACTTTAGAATTGTCTTAGTTTTTTAAAGTTTTGATAAGTTTTGTCAACAAGTATAAATCTGTCTCTTAAAACAGTGTCCATAGTATATATGGTCTTAGCCAAGAGTCATTTAAAAAAAAATACTATTTAGAAAGTTTCTGCTTTAAAGAAATAAGTTTTAAATAAAGTGGTGTTGTTTGGTTTTTAAAATGGAACTTGAGTCCCTCTAGTGGGTATGGTGTAATTCACCTTCAGCTTGAGATAGAAAAGAAGGTGGCAATTTTGATTCTCGTGGAAACAGCTTTCAAATCTGGCATGCTCGTTGGTACTGGTACCCCCGTCCCCAGCTAATGGGCAATGCTTAGGTAGCCATTGGCTTTGCCCTAACATCAGCCAAGATTTAGCAGTCCTCCTCTTCTGCCCATGTGACCTTAGTGGCTCTGGTCATTCCTTGCATGTGATCTCATAAGCTGTAATTCACCAGCTGCTTTATTTCAAGCCTCAACAAGTATAAATTCAAAGTACTAGTTGGTGATTTTTATGCCATACAGTTCTTCATAGAAAAGAGCACAGTGTCCCTAGGGTCCTTGAGTTGCCATGAAATAAAGAATTGTACAGGCCTGCTTTGGGCACAAAAGGTATATTCGGAATATTTAGCAACTGGAGAAGTTATATACTGATAGCCAGAAGAGTGGCAGCATGGTATGGTTGGAAAGAACCTGGGTTTGGGGTTCAAATCCTAACTTCAGTTACTAGGTGTGTGACCTTGAGGTGTAATGACATAGCCAGCCTTTCTGTATTTTTGTTTTCTCTTTTGTAAAATGGGGAGATGATAAAACTATCTTGCAGGGTTGTTTTAAGTATTGGAAATAACATGTGCAAAGGTCTTCGTGTTTTTTTCTTTTTTTGCTCTATGATTGGTAGCAGAAGTCATGGAAGTTTCTCTAGCTGAGTCTGTTATGATGGATGGGATTTAATTATCTGGATAACTTTCCTCTCTTCTCTATGGTTTGTTTTTCTTTCAGTCACCACCAAGTAAGCGAAGAAAATTAGAGAAGCCAAGGAAACCCATTACATTTGTAGTGTTGGCATCTGTGATGAAAGAATTATCCCTCAAAGCATCTTCTTTGGGCTCTGAGACAGTGGAAGGCATAGTGGTTGTCACGACATGGATTGAAAAAATTCTCACCGATCTGAAGGTATCTGGTAATCACATTGACAAAGTACTCATAATAACCTTCTTTTTTTCTTTTTAAAGGGAGTTTGAAGAGAAGGGAAAAGTGATATCCTATAAAATTCTGTTTTTCCTCCAAATAGGTCCAGCATAAACGAGTTCCCTGTGGAAAAGAGGAAGTTAGCCTGTTCCTAACAGCCATAGAAAACTCTTGGATTCATTTGAGGAGAAAGAAAAGAGAGCGAGTGAGACAGTTGAGAGAAGTTCCTAGAGCTCCTGAGGACGTCATCCAAGCCTTGGAAGAGAGAAAGTCCATCCCCAAAGAGCCTGGCAATAGCCAAGAACTGGCCAAAGATCCCCGGGAGGGTGCGCTGTGTGCGCCTGCTCTGCGGGAAGGCGAGCCTGCCGCTGTTGAGGGCCAGTGCCCAAGCCAGGAGTCACTTTCCCAGGAGGAAAACCCAGAACCCATGGAGGATGAAAGGAGTGAGGAAAAGGGAGGGATGGAGGTTTTGGAAAGTTGTAAAGGCTCTAGCAATGGAGCCCAGGACCAAGAGGCTTCTGAGCAGTTCAGCAACCCTGTGGCTGAAAAGGGCAAACATCTCCAAGGAGTGGCTGGACATTACCTGTTTAAGTGTTTGATAAACGTTAAGAAGGAGGTGGACGATGCCTTAGTTGAAATGCATTGGGTCGAGGGCCAGAACAGGGATTTGATGAACCAGCTTTGTACCTATATACGTAACCAAATTTTCAGGCTTGTGGCTAGTTAACTCCAGACTCCTTGCACAGCTGGAATAGTATAAGGCAGCTTGCTTTGGAGTGTCCTATAGGGTGGCAAGAGGAATTCCACCATTGGCCCATTAGAAGCATTATGTGGAGTTTAAAAAAAAAAAAAAAAAAAAAATCCCCCAAACCAGAAACCAATTGATTCATTTTTAAACCATCCCCCACCCCACCCAGCTTTTTTTAAAGGTTACAGGGAGTTGTAGTATGGTAGTTCCGGAGGAAGAATTATATCAGTAACAGCAAAAAGCCATCAGTAAACTCATGAGGGATTTAAAGCCAACTTAAGCTGGTCCCTTCAGCTTTGGACTGGTTGTCTGAGGCCAAAAGGATTTGTCTGTGGAGTCTGGCCTGGGCAGCCCAGAGCATCGTGTGCTTCTTGAGGGTGCTTCTT
The DNA here is from genome assembly GCA_963574435.1 of Cheirogaleus major. Taxonomy (NCBI): domain Eukaryota; kingdom Metazoa; phylum Chordata; class Mammalia; order Primates; family Cheirogaleidae; genus Cheirogaleus; species Cheirogaleus major. The sequence continues at coordinate 10,299 of CAUYPO010123338.1, read as the reverse complement.
GAGGAGGAGTGGCTCTCTTGGCCTACAATTAGGTGTACACCCGGGCAAACAGGCCCTGATTCTCTTTCCTAGGTCACTCACCCTTCAAGACAGACACTGGCTCTGGGTGCATATGATTGATTGACCCTGTGTCAGTCCTGAGAAAGGAACTGGCCCAGGGGGAGAGTCGAGGAGGAAAGCTTAGTAATGCCTGAAAGAAGGGCATTTCTGGGGAATGGCGCATTCCTGACTCAGGCTGTTTTGATGTTGTTTATTTCAGAAGCAGAATGAGGTAAGCAAAGCTCCTAGGTGTAACTGAGACCCAGCAGAATGCACCCATACCCCACCCCCAGCCTGTCAGAAGCACTGTTTTATAGCAGTTTCACTGCTGTATGATTTTTGTTTTGACATTTGAAGTGAAACTTGTTTTGTTTTTAATATAAAAATATTCAAAATTGAAAACTGTCAATCCTGTTTGAATCATGGGGTTAGGGAAAATACTTTCTTGGCTCTGAGTTGGGAAGTGATTGATGATAGAAATGAGAAATGGAGCAAGAGAGTATGTGCAGTAGGTAGCTCACGAAAGTCGCATCTATTGGCAGATAACTTGTTACTGATCAAATTCTGCTTTTTGTGGCTTCACTTGTAATCCTCTCTGTGCTTACTCAGTACTGGGGAATTCTGAGGCCTGGGTCACCATCCATGTCCTTAAAACATGTCCTTAAAACATGCTTCTAATGGGAATGCCAAGGTTCAGCAGAAATACCTCTGGAAAAGGAGTCTCATTTTTTTGGTCTCTCAGTAACCCTCTGCTGTGCATGACTTTTATGGCTTGATTTTATATCAGCGGCCTAGGGTTCTATTTAGAATAAAATCTTTGAGTATAATGCCAGAGCTCCTTGTCATCTGCAAAGAAGATTGGTACTGGGTTACTAGGCCACCCTTTTGAGAGGTGGCTGTTGGTTAGGGCAGAAAGCTGATGACCTTGGCAATATCTTGGCAGCAGCTAGATCAGGCCCTCCACAGAGATACGGGAAATGGAACTCGTATACTTCCCTCTGGCAGTGGAGCTGGAGCCAGAGAAGAGAGCATATTGACCAGTGTTCTTAACCTGGTCTATGGACCTCCAGATAATCTAGAAGCTTTCTGGAATTATTTCTAAAAGGCCTGTGAGCATATGTATTTTGTTATTCCACCCCCTCCTGCCCCCAGAGAGAGGGTCTGTGACATAGGTCAGTAATCCACTAAGGATTAAGAACCAATATTTTAGTCCAACCATTCATTTGACAGGATGAGGAAACTGAAACCCAGGGGTCACACAGAGCCAAGATTCAACCCAGGGCCGTGGATTCCCTAGATCCAGTAATTTTCTGCTATGCCAGCCCATACCATCCTGGTGTACTTACCTCTTCTTTTTCTTTCTTTTTTTTCTTTTTTTTTTTTTTTTACCACTCTGCATTACCAACTAAAACTTACCTCTGATCAATACCATATTGGCGTCACATGCAGGACCCAAACCTAGTTTTCTTGACATAGTTTTAGGATAATTGAGTTAAGTGGCAACCGTTCATTCAATAAGTCTGTAAGAATTTATTGTTGGATGGTTTATTTTATTATGAAAGAGTAACACATGCTCATTAAAGAATATTTGGAAAAATGCAAGTCAAAAACTACAACAAAACCACCTCTAGTTTCAACCCTCTCTCGCACAGCCACTGTTGGTATTCATGTGTTTCTGTCCAGGCTTTCTACAGATGGGGTATGTGAGTGAGTGGTTTTAACTTTGATTGTACTCAAGCTGTATATTTAGTTTTATATTATGCTTTGTTTCATTTAATGTCTTGTAAGTATTTTTCCATGTTATAATAGTAGTATATGTATTTACACTTCTTGTCTTTTCAATATGTCTGGCACCATATTGGCCTTTAAGTCTAGATCTTAGCGATTCCCAGAGAATACTCTGCAACTGGAGGCACAAAATGTGTGTCTGTGTCTGTATGTATTTTAGTGCCTAGGTTTAAGGCTTGGTGTTATGGAGGAAGTGTTACAGCTAATAATCTCAGAATTTAAAAATTATGTGACAAGGGAGACTTCCACAGTCTGGGAAGTACTAGAGCTATGAGTACCTTTCTTGCATTTGGATGTCTTCATTTCCTTTTCTGGGAAGAATAGTTTATTTCTTAGACTATCTAATGAGAGAACATTGAGAACATCTTAAAAGAACATCTACAAATTGTTTTGGTCATGCATATGCTTTATAAGTGTGTGATGTGTGATAGCATGTATCTCCAGTATAGGCGGAAAGGATCTTTTTCTTTAAAGAAATAGGTTTATTGACCCACGTGTCATAATGTTGAGTGATAATCTCAAGTGTCTAGAGGTCAAGTTCATGTTGCCGGATCGGCATGAAATTAAATCCTTGTGATATTATCTTAAATTCTATTCTGGCCCCTAGAATTGGCTTCTGATCTCTTTTTTTTTTTGGCTTCTGATCTCTTGATAACTAAAGTGGGAACAGAAGCGGAGCTTGTTTTCTGAGGTGGACTAAAGCTGCTTTTGTTCCTTGGAATCTGCTTTGCCTCCATCAATTTGGCTCCTTCCCCCCACATCCTTGCCTGACGGTTTCCACACCAGAGCTTTGCTGCATGTCCTCGCAGGGTTGACAGCTCTGTGGTGGCATTTCAGCTAATCTCAAGGCTTCACGTAGATTAGTATATATTTTTAAAAACATAAAACGTCTCTTCTCTTGATGGGAAATCAAAGCTTATCATGTTAGCACTTGAACTTCTAAGTTCTGATAGGAATAATAAAACTGCAAGGTGTGGGAAAGGTGCAAACCCTCTGGAAAATAAGAGGTCTTTTAAAAGAAGAGAGTAGGTGAATTCTTGACTGGCTGCGGGAGCACCTCCACCCTCCTCAAACCACAGCACTTCCCTCTGTAACCACACGGGGGCATCTTCGGCCTTTTTATCAAGTTCCTTATGCACTGCAGGAATGGATAAAATTGTGTCTGTAGTATTTTCTTGAAATAGCCAGTTGCTACTCAGATTTGTATTTTTGTGTAAACAAGTACATTTTAACATAAACAAAATCTGAAAAATAAAAGTAAAAAGAAAACACTACCCATGGTTTTATCTAGCATACCCTTTTAACCTTTTGATGTTTTTTATGGTCCTAGTTGACTATATTTTCTTTCCATCTGTCCTTCTCTAGAATATATCTGGGCTGGGCCAGTCCTTTGGATCAACTTTTTGTTGGTATTCCAGTTAATGGGCATACAGGAGGGGGAATGTTTAGTTATCTTAAAACAGTAACTTCTCAAAAGCATTTTGTTTCCTTTCTCTTTGTCCCCATAAAATCAGCAAGTCGCTTGGCCTCGGCACTGGCACCTCCTTTCTCTTTCTTTGGGATGCCATGCCCCCCCTTCTAAGAAGATGAAATAAACTTTTTACTTATATATATCCTCATCTCTGTGTAAGGAAATCTTTCTCCCACACCACAAACACCTAGTGAGTTTTCCACCCTTACAGTTTTTCATGGTCTCAGTTGACTATTTTTTCTTTTCTTTCCATCTGCCATTCTACTCTAGAATATATCTAGGCTGGGCCAGTCCTTTGGATCAACTTTTTATTGGTATCTAGTTAATGGGGATAGTGGAGGGGGAACGTTTAGTTGTCTTAAAACAGTAACTTTTTAAAACACTTTTGTTCCACAGCCTTTTGTAACATAGAGAATTCAAGAGAGAAACTGTCTTTAGTGTTCTTCTGTCGATTCTTGTTTGGGTTTATCTGGCTGGCTGACTAACATGCATGTAATGTGTTGTTTAAATCCGAAGTCGGGGAGGGTTCTGTGTGCTGCATATCATATAGATTATCTAGGCCTTGTTTCTCACTCGAGGTGTTTCTGCGTAGAGTATGTGCATTACGGGCCCTGGGTGCTGTGTGGGCTGGCACAGCATCTGATGTGGGTGGCCGCCCAGCAGTTCTGCATATCAGGGGGAAGAAGGTCCAGTTTGCAAAACTAAGTCAGGAGCCCTCTGGAAGAAGGAAAGTCAAAGGTGCAGCAGTTTTACAGCCATCCAGGGGGTGCCCTGAGGAAAGGGACGTGACCGCATTGTTTGTTGGGAAGTTGGTGCTCAGATTTGGTTTGCTGAATGGGCATTAACCTCAGTAAAACCCAGAAGAGGCTTAATTGAATGAATTGGCTTCTGCCTCGTGGAGCAGGGCGTTGAGGGTCTTGAACCTTTCTAATAATCCCAAGTGCACACCTCTCGGTGCGCTGGCGGCGCAGTGTTAGCTCTGCACGGGCTCACCCCGCTCACAGTGGGGCGTCACACACACACACCGCAGAGTTCCTGCTCTGCTCTGTGAAGACATTCAGATCCTCTGCTGTGACTCACCCAAATGACTAAAACAGCGGTTGATTTTTTTAATTGCTGGTTGGAACAGCTAATGCTCCGTTTTGGAACAGCTAATGCCGCCTGTTGGAGGCTGTGCTTTTTACCTCCAGGGAACTATGTTGTGACTGAGCGAAGCCCTTGCACCTCCGAATGCCCTCTGCAGTGCGGCTTACCCGCCTGTCTCAATCCACGCAGAAACATCAGGGGCCCGGGCTTTCCTCAGGGAAGTAGAGGATCATGGGTGCTTGTTTTGAGCAGAGAACTGAGCGAAGAAGGGGTGGAGCAGACAGTGCAGTTAGTTGTGGCAGAATTGGCTTGTGTATGATGCTCTGAAGAGGGCAAAGGCTGTGTAAATCCAGGATACGTTTCCACCCACCCTAGGGGAGCGAAAGGAAAGAGCACAGGCTTTGCAGTTCATCAGACCCGGGTTCACGCTGCAGTTTCATTCCTCAGTGTGGATAAGTCGGTGTCTTAGGCCTTGGCTTCCTCATGTAAAAGATGAGGGAGTCTTGCTTCACAGAGTCGTAGCTCCACTTAAGTGAGAGAAGGCCTGAAACACCCAGGAGAGGGCAGGAACAAAGAGCAGGCTTCTCCACTCGCTCATCTCTTCTGGTTCTTCTGTGAGTTTTTGACTTCTGGTCAGAAAATATTCTAAGTGGACTCAAATGAAAATGCCCAGACCTCAGGTATATAACTGCAGGTGTAGCATACCACCTTTTGACCAGAAGCAAAACCCATACTTCCATGTTATGGAGGGAGGAACAGGGGGACCAATGTTAGATTGTCCACCGTCTACATGGATTGTCTCATTTGATAACCCTGTAAGATGGTATGGTGTTCCTGTGTGATGGCTGAAGGAAATGGAAGCTCAGAAAGCTCCCATGACTTGCCCTAAGGTCATCCACAAATCCAAGTCATAGAAATGGAATTTGAACCCAGGTCCAAGAAGCTGAGCCCGGGATCTTGTGCCACATTCCAGAATTCTGTGACAAGTGCTGCACTTAGGATGGAAATGTACTTCCAGGCTCATATGACCCACCTCTAGGGAACGAGATTCAATTATGTGACACACGGAAGAGAGAAAAAGCATCTCCTACCCAACTTCACAATTTAGCACTTTAAGGTAATATTTTCCAGCCTGTGATCAATGAGTAAGATTCAGTAAGTGAAATTACTTACAATTAGTTCTTAATTCATGCTACCAAATCTTTGCAGAGTTTTGTATTTGGCAGTAGTGCAGATAATTAAGTAGTTAGTGAAAGCACATGTTGGACCAGAATCAATGTGAAATAACTGATAATTAGGTAATGACTCCTTGACAATACATAATTGTATAATAATGGAAAAGAGGTTTAATTCTTTTTTTAATAAGGCAGCTCCAAATATTTCACTTACAGAACAACACAAAACTAATGTGCTTTTTGAACTTGCTGGAGAAGGTAGTGATTGTCAGAAAAGCAGCAGCCCTCTTCCCCAGATAGGGTGTGTGAACTGGGGTAAACCCGGGGAAAAGCAAAGACGCCCTGCCATCTGGTGGGACCCATTCACGGAATGTGGCCCCAGAATTCTAGAAACCAGAGCCAAGAAATTCCCAGCTGGGGGGACTTGGCTGGTTCCAGCAGCCAGTCAGCCCCCGGGGAAACGGCAGCTTGTGCTGCTGCCGTCCAAAAAAGAGGCGGCTCTCCAGAGAGCACTACAGAGCGGGACCCCTTCCTGGGACAGCGGGTGACACAGGGACCTGCTCCCATAGACTTGCCATTTGAAGACTTTATGTTTCTTGCTGGGAAAGGGGGAGTCCCAGTCTGCTCTAATGTAGGATCCTTATTTAAGACACATTTGTCCCAAGATTCCTGCCTTCAGGGCCACATGTGGGTACATTGGGGGGCTCTGTGGGCCAAACTCTGGCCAATATTTCAGTGAGCTCTGGACCAGTACAGATAAGGACTTTTTCATTCATGAAGAAAAACATTTCCTCGTCTTCTTCATGAGGGGCCAGGCAAGAAGGGAAAGAGTTCATGCATGCCCAAGCTTTTATTCAACTGGTAGCTTGAATAAAATAACCTAAGCTTTTATTCTGCTGGTTATTGCCATGTTAAAATCAATGCCCAGCGTTGTTGGATCTTCTCATTTCTTGAGGGAAGCCAGAAATTCAGATTTATGAAAAATTTTCTTAATTGTGAATCCTGACCACTGATTAACAATTTTGTAAAAACCATGGTAAACCATTAGTTTGTGACCTCTTCTCCCATGGGGTGATAGAACTGTGGGTCTATTTGCTGCCTCCACCTCGCTCATTCACTTTAGCTGCCGGCCTGGTTGCTCCTTGTCCTCCCTTTCCAGGGCTCTTCCCACCTCTTAAAGGGAGAGTCCCAAGGATTCTATCCATGGGCCTGCTTGCTCTTCCCCCCACTCTGGCTGACTGCGTCCACCCCAGTGACTTCAGCTGCTACTCGCCCGTACATTCATCGTGCCCAAATGCAGACCTCTCCCAAACTTCCAGCATCCGCTCACCTAACCACCTACTGGACATCTCCCTCCGGACCCTGGCTGTGTGACACTCACTGACTGGCTGTACCTGCTTCTGCTGTGTCTTGATCACCGTCCACCCAGCTGTCCACATGAGAAGTCTCTGCTCTTCCGTCTCCTTTCCCACCCAGGACTAAGGTCTTCCACTAAATCCTGTCAATTCCGCCTTAGAAATCTCTCCCCAGTCTAGCTCTACCTGTCCACCCCTAGTGCCACTGCCTTAATGCGGTTCCTCATGGCCCACCTGGACTGTAAGAGTAGCCTTAACGGTCTCTGGGGATCTTCAGAGTAAAGCTGCAGAATGTGCAGATTTAGATGTACTGGGGGGAAACAGGATGAAGAAACCTGCTTTGAGGGCTGAACCAGGAGCTTTCAGAAGAAAAACTAGGATGGGAAGTAGACCCATATATACAGGTGAGTTAGCTGGGATCAAAGAATGGGAGGTCTTTTCTGGTAAGACACAGGCTAACTTTTTCCCTGTGTGACAGTTGCATTTTACAAAAGCAATACTTTTCATTATAAAAAAAATTTAGAAAATAATGAATAAAACTACAGTTCCACTACTCAAATAATTATTTTATATTTTATCTTAGTATTTTTATATGTATATATATTTTTTACACAGCAAATGTGGAATCATTGTACATTACTGTTGTATAATTGTTTTCATTTAGTAATGCATTGTGATGACTTTTTTCTGATCATAAAACTAATATATGGTTCAGAAAACTTGTGAAAATAAAAATGACCAGTAATCACACTGCCCGAAGACAACCACTGTGAATATTTTGGTGTGCTAACAACCATGTCTTCCTCATGAGCTGTAATCTTGTTTGAGCATTGCTTCACTAAGCCAATTGTTCCTAGTTGGAAATTTAGATTTTCTGGTTTTCACTATTATAAATAATGCTTCAGTGAATATTTTCGTATAAAAATCTTTATGTATTTTTCTCATTTTCAGATAAATTTGTATAAGAATTACTGAGGCAGACCTTAATGACTTTTTTAAAGGCTCTTCCAATATACTGCCAGTTTGCTCGCTGCAAAGCTTGTGCTACTTCACGTTTCCATGAGTGCCTATTTTTGCCACGCCTGTGATAGCACTAGGAGGCTAATTTTGAAAAATTCTTATCAATTGGTAGGCAAGAAATTATTTCATTGTTTGGATTTTATTACGGTTGGCAAGGTCAAACATTTTCACATATTTATGCATATATATTAGTTCATATATTTATTGTTTTAGAAACTTTACATTTCTGTTCTGTTCCTTTTTCTATCCAAGTGTTCTTTTTCTTACTGAATTACAAGGGCACATCTTGCTACTTTCTCCATTTTTTCATCTTCCTTTTCCTTTTTTTAAATAATGATTTTTGTTTTTACTGTTAGGAGCTTTTAGAGGTAATCAAGTCTATCCCACTGTGCCTTTATATTTCTTTGTTTGCCTTTATGGGTAGAAAACTCCTTCACCACCCGTAGGGCATAAAAATGTTTACCTGTATTTTATTATGGCTATTTTGTTTTTGTTTTTTATGTTTTGCACTTAAATTTATGTTGGTCTATGGTATGAACTTTAAGGGCCTATATTTAACAAATGGTTCAGAGTTATCACAGAGTAACTCTCCAGAGAGATGGCTGGTAAGCACTTCCCCCTGAGGTGTCTTTGATGGGGACAGGGACTAGAGCAGGCCGAGGGATGGAGTATGTCCCCTCAGCACCACCCAGTACAGATCTCCCAGTAGGCCCCAGGCCCTCGGTAAGAGATCTGATGGTTCGGTAAGAGATCTGATGGTTCGTGTGGAGCTGAGCTCTGGGTAGATGGCGTCTACTCTAGGCAGTCCAGCTAGTGACAGGTCACTGCTCTGGGCCTTGCCTAATCTTAGAGAGCATCAGTTACTGGCATAGGCAACTGATCTGTTGGGTTTTGAAGACTCAATCCTACAGCCTTGCTTGTAAGTGTGAACTTGGGTTGTTGGGACAGTAGACCTTAGTCCTTTCCTGGGGCACTGATTGCATTCCAGCCCCTGTGCCCTGGGAGGGGCCTTCCCTATCAGCCTGCATGATCCAGCTGGCCCTGGACGCTGCTTGCAGGACTCCACCTCTCTTTACTCATAACTTCTGCCCTGTCCTACTCCTCTGACCTGAATTAATTTACTCATAAAGCCGCCTCTTTTTCTCTTCAGAGGCATAACTGAGGTTGTCATCCTTCCCCTTGTGCCTTTCTACTCGATCAGCTTCCTCCTAACCCCAGGCTCTGACCCACTGTCATCCACACCCCCCGCCCCCTAGCTGCTGGCTCAGAGGACATGGCTCCTCCCGTTTTGCTTCTGAACTGCATTTCTTTCCTTATTACTCAGTGTCCACACCCACGGTAGTTGCCTGGATAGAAATCTGCCCCTTTGCCCCAGTCACCTTTTTAGGCCAGACATAGGCACCAGTGAGGAATGACTGCCTACCCAGCCCTGGTTAGAAGCTCTCAATTCCTCAGAGTGGCCTGAGGCAGAATAGTGTCCCTTGAGGTCATGTGAGGTCCTTGATCCCAAGTCTTGATTCTCTCCTTTTTGACTCTGCTAAGCTTGTTTGTTAGGCACCACTATGCAAAGTGAATGACTATTCTTGTCTTTAACTAGGAGGAGAGGAGCTCTCTCCCCATCTGCACTCACTTCTATGAGGCTTTCAGGGACTCTGGACCCCCCATTGATAGCACTTCCCCATTCTGGGCTGGCCCAGATAGTCAAAGAAAAGGACCAGACCACTTCTCAACCCAGCTGACACTTGGCACCTTAGGTAAGACACCTTCTCTTGGGAGGTTGGACTAGGTGACCTCACCTCTCATGGTGTGAGGCCATGAAGAGGGGAAAGTACATGAATAGGAAGGTGGAACTTGATTGTACCTGTGGTCTGAGTTCAGGAGACTCCTCTGACAACTCACTGGGGTGGGGAAGGTAGGTGAAGAGTTCTGTGGAAACTTCTGGCTCTGGGGAGCCCATAGTGGGTACCCTATGGGGTACACCTCTGTCAAGTAATTTAAAGTCCTGCTCTTCATTCACTGGGCTTGTCAGGAATCAGGTTCAGTTAGCTTACGTAGCCTCAAATCCACTTCATTTCTTTTTATCTCTTCTTAGAAAGTTATGATTATACTCATTCCTCAGTATCCAAGGGGGATTGGTTCCAGCACCCTGAGGATACCAAAATCTGAGGTTGCACAAGTCTCTGATATAAACTGGTGTAGTGTTTGCATATAACCTACGTACATCCTCCTGTATACTTTAAATCATCTCTACTTCTAATGCCTACTACAAGTGCTATATAAATAGTTGTACTTTATTGGGTTTTTAAATTTCTGGTTTTAAATTGTATTTTTAATTTTTATTTTTGGCCTGAAAAAAAATTTTTTT